>PVJS01024870.1:18116-28422 GCA_004027185.1 Glis glis
CCCCCCCCCCGGCCCTATTTTTTATACTTTACTTTGAAACCGGGTCTCACGAAATTGCGTAGGGCCTCACTAGGTAGAGAGAGAGAGAGAGAGAGAGCTGAGGCTGGCCGCGAACCCATATCCTCCGGTCTCCGCCTCCCAAAGTACTGGGATTACAAGTGTGCGCCACCATGCCCGGCTCCCTTTTCTTATTCTAGACCAAAACTGCCTAACTATTCAATGGTGCTGTGTGACTTGGGGTAAGTTACCTCTCTCTCTCTTTTTTTTGTGTGTGTGTGGTACTGGGGATTGAACCCGGGTCATTTTACTTTTGAGCTACATCCCCAGCCCAATTTTATTTCTTATTTTGAAACAGGGTCTCACTAGGTTGATGAGAGTCTCACTACTTGCTGAGGCTGTCCTCAAACCTGTGATCCTCCTGTCTCAGCCTCCCAAGTACTGGGATTACAAGTGTGCACCACCATACCCAGCTTTTATTTTTTACTTTGAAACAAGGTCTTGCTAAGTTGCTGACGGTCTCACTAAGTTGCTGAGACTGGCTTCGAACCTGTGATCCTCCTGTCTCAGCCTCCCAAGTCCTGGGATTACAAGCGTGCCCCAGCCCTATTTTTTATTCTTTCTTTTTAGTACTGGGGATTGAACCCAGGGGCATTCTACCTCTGAGCTACACCCCCAGCCCTATTTTTTATTCTTTATTTTATTTATTTATTTATTTATTTATTTATTTGCAGTACTGGGGATTGAACCCAGGGGCATTCTACCTCCGGGCTACACCCCCCGTCCTATTTTTTATTCTTTATTTTGAAACAGGGTCTCACTAAGTTGTAGAGGGCCTCACTAAGTAGCTGAGGCTGGCCATGAACCTGGATTCTCTGGTCTCAGCCTCCCAAGTACTGGGATTACAAGCATGCGCCACCATGCCCAGCTTTTTTCTTTATTTTAAAACAGGATCTCACTAAGTTGCAGAGGGTCTCACTAAGTAGCTGAGGCTGACAGTGAACCTGAGATCCTCCTGTTTCAGTCTCCCAAGTACTGGGATTACAAGCATGCACCATCATGCCCAGCTTTTAATTTTTATTTTGAAACAAGGTCTTGCTAAGTTGCTGACAGTCTCACTAAGTTGCTAAGGCTGATCTCAAACCTGTGATTCTCCTGTCTCAGCCTCCCAAGTAGTGGGATTACAGGCATGCTTCACCACACCTGGCAAGGCAACTACTATTATTGATGATAATTAGGTCCCTGTATCTCTTTGTCCTCTCTGAAGATGCCTAAAGCACTCAAGGGCCCACTCTCCATTCCCACCAACACTATTATACCCACTGTGAGCACCAGCAAGCACAGCATGGCCAGGGGGTAGCCCAGGTTCCGTTGCCAGGCTGAAGCCTTCCGCCGCTTCTCTGTGTAAGGATGGGAGGCTGTTAGCAAGTACCTGGAACAAGGAGCTACTCTTCTAGGGGAAACCCAGGTCCCCCGAGCCCAACCAACCCACATACCCAACAGGACCCTCTGTGTCTGCAGAGCCAGGACCTGTCTGTGCAGCAGCTCCATGTCTAAAGGCAGCCAGCAGGAGGTGGGATCTGAGGACAGAGAAGATGATGCTGCCCACTGTCCAGGTCAAGCCCACTGCCAGAGCTAGGGAGGACCACAACTCACTACAGATCCTGCGGGTCAGAGCTGCCTCCTCAAAGGCTGAGCAGTACAGCTGTTCTTCCAGGTCTTCCAGCAACTGGGGGCGCAAGAGTGGAAGGGACTGTCAGAGGCTCTTTGATTCCAAGGGCTCCAGAACCTTGCTCATCCTAGGGCTCTACAGTCCCAGTCCTTCCTCTAATTCTTGTCCACCGCCCTGTGGCTGGTAGCTTTGTTCAGTCCTTCCTAACTGCCTTGTGTTTGGCCTTGTTATGTCTGGCAACCAGCTCCAGATGATAGGGGTAAAGGATACAGGAGCCAGCAAAGGCTGTGGCCCTCTGCAATTGTGTACTACACTACCACAGTGTTGTTTCATTGTCTGCCTACAGCTCTGTAGGACGCTTATCCTGCACCATCAAAGGGGAAGGAACATTACATACCCGGGGCTTGACCAGCAGCTTCCCAGTGACAGAGAACATGCGGGCGAGACCGAGTGGAGTACACACTGTCGAGACAAGAGCCATCACCTATCAGACCTTATCTCCACCCACCCCCACACCCTCTCCTTCCACCCTGGTTGTTTTGGCCCAAGGACCCTACCTTCCCTTCCAGACCCTACACACTCACCCAGGAGCAGTAGGACCCCAAGGAAGGAGATGCAGGAGTAGAGATAGGGGAGATAGTACTCCCAGAAGTCTAAGGGCAAAAAAAGGCATGTCAGTTCATCTACCTCCTCCTACTTACTGGGGGGCGACAGGAGTCTAGACAAGGACGCAATACAAAAGCCTACAGGGATTAGGCAAGTAATGCAAAAGAAGAAAGCTGTCCCAGTGTTAGCAGAAGAGGGAATGGTGGGGACTACAGTAAACTGTAGATCCCAAGACCTATCTAAAGGGTACAAATGGTGTTTCGCCCCTGTCACCAGAGACTAGTGTAGCCGGATCCTCTCCCTTGTCAAGCAAAGCCAGACTGCCAGGGGTGTGGGGGTACTGGAGGCCAAACCAGGAGCATTCTACCTCCAAGCTACATCCCCAGCCCTATTTAATTTTTTATTTTGAGACAGGGTCTTGCTAAGTTGCTGAGGCTTGTTTCCAACCTGTGCTCCTCCTGTCTCAGCTCCCAAGTACTAGGATTATGGGCATGCGCCACCACCCCTGGTTGATATCCGAGTATTAATGTGAAACCTCCCAATTTTAAAATGTTAGCTGGGTGTGGTGGTGCATGCCTGCACTCCCAGTACTTGGGAGGCTGAGACAGGAGAATGGCAGGTTCAAAAGGACAGCCTCTGCAAGTAGTGAGATTCTCATCAACCTAGTGAGACCCTGTTTCCAAATAAGAAATAAAATCGGACTGGGGGTGTAGCTCAAAGGTAGAATGCCTCTGGGTTCAATCCCCAGTACCACAATAAATAAATGAATGAATGAATGAATAAATAAATAAAATAAAATGTTAGCAACTGATTCATCCATTTTTTTTCCCAGTACTGGGAATTGAACACAGGGGCATTCTACCTCCGAGCTACACCTCCAGCCCTATTTTTTATTCTTTCTTTTGAGACAGGGTCTCACTAAGTTGCAGAGGGCCTCACTAAGTAGCTGAGGCTGGCCTCGAACCTGTGATCCTCCTGTCTCAGCCTCCCAAGTACTGGGATTACAAGCGTGCGCCACCACGCCTGGCTTGATTCATCCATTTTTAAAAAAATTATCACATGGGCCCAGTGGAACATTTGCATAGGTTGGATGTAGTCAGAAGTCCATCAGTTTGAAACTTCAGTCTAAGGAAGGGGTGCCAATCTTCTTCACTGTAGAGGGATACAGCTGTTCCAAGGCTCCCAGCCTTGAGGGAGGGGGGAAGAAGCGGGGCCTCTCACCATACAGTGACTCCCTGCTGGCCTTGTTGTTGTCCACAATGGCCGATGCCACCCACACCATGCCCAGCACCAGCAGAGTGAGGAGCATCAACATCACCACGGTCTCGTAGACCCGGCCCAGAACACCCTACAGGAGGAAGCAGCAGGTGAAATGGAAGAGGGATCAACATCAGGGCAGTGCGGGGAAGGAAGGAGACATCACATGGCTGCTGGGCTGGGGGAACCAGAGAGGTCTGGATTCAGGAGATAGGAGTGAGTGCTCCCTCTTACTGTGCTAAGTGGCTCCCTGATCCGAGGTCACCCCATATCCTGGGTAGTCCTCATTGACAAGCGCCCCCCCAGATCCATTCCCCATCCTTATCTGCCCTGAGGACGCCTGAAGTCTGCATCACTGAGCTCTCTGCTCTCCGGCTTCCGGTGCGGCTTGACCCATGGAAGGACCAGCAGGGGAGTTTAAGGCAGCTAGATGTTTGGTCAGGGATTTTTCCTGTGCTTCCTCCCACCTTTATCACCATGGTTTTGGCAATGGCTGTGACACTAAGACAAGAGCTCCTCTACTGGGTGGCCTCACATTCCCAGCTCCAACTACCAGTGAGTTCCAAAAACTGTTTCCTCCCTTTGCCCCACATGCCTGGAGTCACTTTCTACTGTTCCTATAGCCTTGGACTCCTTGTTGGCTCACTTCATTCTGACTAAACCTCTGCAAACAGTCTCATTAAAATCTCTTCTGTTGACTCCACTGAGTGGAATTCTGCTTCCTGCCTGGATTGATTGATATATCCCCTACTCACCTTTCTGGAGCCAGCAAAACCCTCAGACTCAGTGAAGAAGTATGCAAAGGGCATGAGGAAGATGAGGGACAGGTTGGAGAAGAGAAAAACGAGGTTCCAGAGGCCTAGAGCCAAAAAGGAAAAGCAGAGGTGGTCAGTAAAGGGGTGAGGGGCAATTGGCCATATAGTGGCGGAAAGGGTGACACAGGACTAATCAGCCCCAGGCTGCCCGTGTCTGCCCTCCTCCCTATCCTGAGCGGTAGCCCACAGCCACGCACCATGGATGAGGGAGCCATTGAGCCATTGGATGTAGTAGTTCCGCGGCAGTGACAGCAGCACTTCGTTGCTGATGATGGAGAAGGGCAAGAGCAGGACAGCACCCAGGGCGACTGCCAGGGTAAAGGTACACAGCTCGAGCCTGGAAGAGAGGACAGTGCCCTTGCTTAACTCGGCACTCACTGTCCTGTGCCCAGGAAGCCCCACTTTTCCCTAAGGGCAACTGTGGCTTCTAGAACTAGCTGCAGCAGTGACAGACCTAGGGAATGAGCTGTCCAGTAAGGGTTCTATCCCTGCCGCCTTGGTACATGGGATGAGTGCAACCTCTGGCATTCATGGGCACCTGGTCACCTGCCATGTCATCTGCCAGGCGGTCCCTAGGAATGCGGTCTGCCCTATATATGCCTACAGTGTGCTCCAGGCATGATGCCATGGGCTGCTCAAGGACATGGATTTCTGAGCTTGCCTCTTCCAGCCTGGATAGGAGAAGGGTCACCCCATATGGCTGTGCCCTGCAAGAAGGCACTAGAGCAAAGCCAGCTTCGTAGCCAAGGCCTGCAGCCCTGAGCTGTGTCTGCTGGAAAAAAGGTCATCTTTATGTCCAATGGGTCCATCAAGAGAAGGGCTGTCTCCCAGTCTATTGACCCACACAGGGCATCTCTATATTTTTTCTCTGAATATACCAATGAATAAGAGCAGGAAAGGCCTTCCTCTCGGAACCGAGCATCCCCTGCCTCAGGGGTTTTTATCTTCCCCATACCCTGCCCTGTTTCCATCAGCTGGAACTCCCCTCCACTCTACTTCCCCCCCAACCAGCCACGGGGAGGTGAAGCCAAGCTGGAGTCACTTCCAGTGACTCAGGCTCCAGCCAGCAGTTCCTGGCCATAAGACTCCCAGAAGCTCCTGGTCTAACCAGGGAGACAGGAACAGCAGCTTTTCTAAGCGTCGCTAGGGTGAGGTAGAGCTGGAAGAATCCAGAAATGGGGTGGAAGCGGTAACTCTCTCTCCACTGTTTAACGTCCCTCTCCCCCCTGACCTGGGGGCTCCCCTGGACCTCAGCTCCTAAAGGTCAGTGGTGTCAAGGAGCCGAGGCAGTGACTTACGCAATCTTGTTGACTGTGGCGTCTTCATCATCCACTGCAAGAGACAGAGACATTGGGCAGCTCTGGGAGCCAAATGGGTCCCATTATAATGTGTCCATTCCCCTCCCTGCCCCCTCATTGGAGGAAGAGTTAGGAAGGAGGCTCTGGGAGACTTTGCACTTTGAACCCCACAACCTATTCTCCAGGCCAAGATGGCAGATTAAAGATCAGTGGTCCCAGCCAGGTGTGGTGGCACATGCATGTAGTCCCAGCACTTGAGAGGCTGAGACGGGAGGATCATAGGTTTGAGGCCAGCCTGAGCAACTTAGCGAGGCCCTCAGCAACTTAGTGAGACCCTGTTGCAAAATAAAAAATAAAGCCAGGTGTGGTGTACACGCGTGTAATCCTAGTACTTGGGAGGCTGAGACAGGAGAATTGCAGGTTCGAAGCCAGCCTCAGCAATTTAGTGAGGCTGTCAGTAACTGTCAGTAACTTAGCAAGATGCTGTTTCTAAGTAAAAAATAAAGTTGGGAGTGGTGGTGCACACCTGTAATCTCAGTACTTGGGAAGCTGAGACAGGAGGATCACAGGTTTGCAGTTAGTCTCAGCAACTTTATGAGGCCCTCTGCAACTTAGTGAGACCCTGTTTCAAACTAAAAATTAAAATAGGGCTGGGGGTGTAGCTCACAAAAAAATAAAAATAAAAAAAGGACAGTTTCAGCAAGCAACGAGACTCTCAGCAACCTAATGAGACCCTGTTTAAAAAAAAAAAGTGCTGGGGTGTAACCTGTCGGTAGAATGTCCCTGGGTTCAATCCCCAGTACCCCCCCAAAAAAAGTACAAAGTTTGGTAAACACTGCAGTAAGCAATAGAATTTTTGCTTAGCGAGACCCTGTTTCCAAATAAAAAGTTTAAGCTGAGCCGGGCATGGTGGCACACGCTTGTAATCCCAGTACTTGGGAGGCAGAGACAGGAGGATCAGGGTTCGCGGCCAACCTCAGCTACTTAGTGAGGCCCTCCGCAACTTAGTGAGACCCGGTTTCAAAATAAAGTATAAAAAATAGGACCGGGGGTGTAGCTCAGAGGTAGAACGCCCCTGGGTTCAATCCCCAGTACCGCAACAAACAAACAAACAAACAAACAAACAAATAAATAAAATAAAAATAAAAAAATAGGGCTGGGTGTATAGCTAAGAGGTAGAATGCCCCTGGTTTCAATCCCCAGTGCAAAAAAAAAAAGAATTATATATATAATAAAGCTGGGTGTGGTGGCACACACCTGTAATCCCAATACTTGAAAAGCTAAGACAGGAGGATCAGAGGTTCCAGGACAGTCTCAGGAATGTAATAAGACTCTCAACAACTTAGCAAGACTCTGTTTCAAAAAAATAAAAATAGCCGGGTGTGGTGGCACACGCTTGTAATCCCAGTACTTGGGAGGCTGAGACCGGAGGATCCAGGTTCGCGGCCAGCCTCAGCTACTTAGTGAGGCCCTCCACAACTTAGTGAGACCCTGTTTCAAAATAAAGAATAAAAACTAGGGCTGGGGGGTGTAGCTCGGAGGTAGAATGCCCCTGGATTCAATCGCCAGTACCACACGCACAAAAAAATAAAATAAAATAAATAAAAATAAAAATAAAAAACTCTGGGGGTGTAGCTCAAGGTAGAATGCCCCTGGGTTCAATCCCCAGCACCATTAAAAAAAAAAGTCTTGGTATGTAAAACCATCATTTGATGTTTTCTATTGAAGAATTGATGGATCTTTCATGAGGTTTCCAGAATGATCAATGTAGTTATTTTCAGCTTTTTATCTTCCTTAGCCAGCTTCTCCAGGAACAAAGAAACACTTTCTAGTTCATGTTGATGAAAACATTGGAATAAAGTCATGCTAATATGGAAAAAAAAATCCCCAGTGCCACACACACACGGGCTGGGGTGTAACTTAGAGGTAGAATGCCCCTGGGTTCAATCCCCAAAAAAAAGAAGACCAGTGGCCCCAGGTATAGAGAATATACACCATAAATTCCCCCACTTCTCTCCCTCCTCCCCACAAACTCTTCCATCACAGTTTCCTCTGTGAACTCAACATAAAATAAACAACTGGTCTGTGAGATTGGTTCCCTCAGTGGCTTGGTGTAGGGAAGAAAAATGAGGGGAAAGAAGAAATTCACAAAGCAAGTCCCCTGGGGAATGACACCAGGGCAGCTGCCTTATTGGCTGGAGGATCATGAACCATCCTTGGGGAAGGAGAGGCTGAGGCCAGGACAGGCTGAGCTGAGTATGCTGGGGGGAGACTGAGGCAAGTGTGTCCTTCTTTCCCAAACTCATGTCTACAGGAAGGAAAGTTACAATCTGAGCACACAGAGGCTCCTCATAAGGGAAAAGCTGCCATCACCAGGTCCTGGGGCCCTACTGGTTAGAAAGTCTCTGGTCAGCCCAGTGTAGTGGCACACGCTTGTAATCCCAGTACTGGGAGGCTGAGACAGGAAGATCACAGTTTCAAGGACAGCCATAGCAAGGAATGAGACTCTCTCATCAACCTAGCGAGACCTTGTTTTCAAATAAAAATAAAATTGGAGCCAGGTGTGGTGGCACACGCTTGTAATCCCAGTACTTGGGAGGCTGAGACAGGAGGATCGCAGGTTCGCGGCCAGCCTCAGTTACTTAGTGAGGCCTTCCGCAACTTAGTGAGACCCTGTTTCAAAATAAAGAATAAAAAAATCGGGCTGGGGATGTAGCTCGGAGGTAGAATGCCCCTGGGTTCAATCCCCAGTACTGCAAAAAAAAAAAATAGCCAGGCGTGGTGGCACACGCTTGTAATCCCAGTACTTGGGAGGTGGAGACTGGAGGATCCGGGTTCCCGGCCAGCTTCAGCTACTTAGTGAGGCCTTCCGCAATTTCGTGAGACCCGGTTTCAAAATAAAGTATAAAAATAGGGCCGGGGGTGTAGCTCGGAGGTAAAACGCCCCTGGGTTCAATCCCTGGTACCACAAAAAAATAAAAAAAAAGATAATAAATAAATAGAAATAAAATAAAAAAATAAGATTGGGCTGGGGTGTAGCTTGGAGGTAGAATGTCCCTGGGTTCAATCCCCAGTACCAAAAAAAAAAAAAGAGAGAGAAAGTCTCTGGTGGAGGAGCACGTGTCCACAATGACAATTCACCCTGCCACTAGTTGCCCACTTTGGGTTCACAAAGGGCCCTCATGTGGTCCACACAATGACAGCAGACTGGACAGACACTGTTATATCCATTTTGTAAGATGAAGCTGAGGATTAGAAGAGCTCCGTGCCTTGCCCAGCAACTTGCAGGCACGTCCATCTAGACTTCCCACTACCTCGCCGTAGCCCTGCCTGTGGAGGAAGGGCGTCTGAAGAGGCAGTGTCTCCAGAACAGCCCAGCACAGTCACCGCTCCTTTCCCAGCAGGGACCAGCACCAGTTCCCCTGAGGCTGGCTCCATGGCAACAGGAACTTGGTAGGAAGGGAGGGAAGTTGCAGGTACCTGTGGTGAACTCAGCAGGCTTCTTGAAGCGGGTCAGGAAGATATGGCAGAGGATGTAGAGTGTTGCAAACAGAAGTATTGAGATCTGTGGCAGAAAGTAAGCTGGGATGAGAAGCTCTAATCTCTAGCACATTCCACAGCCCCAAGGGCCTCTCTGTTAATTCCACTGGGTCACTTCCTTGAAACAAGGCTCCATATTTCCTAGGGTTCTATCTTTTTCACTGGTACTTCCTTCTAGTCAGGGCCTCTAGGGGCTCTAAGAAGCACAGGACAGGGATGTCCCATGCACCTGGGGAAATAGCACCGTGCCCCGACTTTCCCAGGAGAAAATAACTTTAGCCCAACCCTGGTTGGTAAATAGACAGATGAAATACCTAAACATACACAAGCACACACACCTAAAACTAGCCACAGAAGCAGAGGGAATATATTTTGGCACGTTGCTGGGAAAGGAAGCAGGTTTGAGGAGAGGAAGATGTCTGCATTGTCCTGATACACCACTCTTACCCCCTCTCCAACTCCTGAGCTGTACTCCAGGAGAATATGTTAAGAATCACGTTTCTAAACTGGGCATGGTGGCTCACGCTTGTAATCCCAGTACTTTGGAGGCTGAGACAGGAGGATAGCACATTTGTGGCCAGTCTCAACAATTTAGTGAGGCCCTCTGCAATTTAGTGAGGCCCTGTTTCAAAATAAAAAATTAAGCCCGGCATGGTGGTGCATGCTTGTAATCCCAGTACTTGGGAGGCTGAGACAGGAGGATCGAGGTTCGCGGCCAGCCTCAGCTACTTAGTGAGGCCCTCCACAACTTAGTGAGACCCTGTTTTAAAATAAAGAATTAAAAATCGGGCTGGGTGTGTAGCTTGGAGGTAGAATGCCCCTGGGTTTAATCCCCAATACCGCAAGAAGAAAAAAAAAAGCCAGGAATGGTGGCACATGCTTTGTAATCCCAGTACTTGAGAGGCTGAGACAGGAGGATTCAGGTTCCAAGCCAGCCTCAACAAGTAGTGAGACTCTCATCAACCTAGCGAGACACTGTTTCAAAATAAAAATAAAAAATAGGGCTGGGGGTGTAGGTTGGAGATAGAATCCCCCTGGGTCCAATCCACAGTATCTCACACACACACACACACACACACACACACACACACACACAGAATCCCCCTGGGTCCAATCCACAG
>PVJS01024871.1:0-28320 GCA_004027185.1 Glis glis
CCAAATAGCACAACTTTTCTTAAAAAACTGGGGTTTAAACCTAGGGGCATTGTACCTTCTGAGTTACATCCCTAGCCCTCTTTTTTATTTTTATCTTTTATTTTGAAACAGGGTCTTGATAAGTTGCTGAGGCTGGCCTCGAACCTGCAACCCTCCTGTGTCAGCCTCCCAAGTACTCGGGTTACAAGCATGAGCCACCATGTTCAGCTCCAACTCTTTCAATATCCAAAACAAACCAAAGTAACTAAACACAAAAAGAAACAACAACAAGAAAGCAAAATGAGGAAATGTGATCCAAATTCCTGCCTCTCACATCATCCCAAGTCCTGACTGTGCCTTCAGATGTTTCCTCTTAGAATTCAGATATTTCCAGTGTTCTGCGTATGATCCTCCACATGCAGGCCACTGGGGAGAAAGCGGTTTCCTCCAACTTACCTCTCCCAGGAGGGATTGCAGCTAGAAGTAGGTTCAGCTCGATCCTTTCCTCTTTTCTTCCTTCTCCACATTTTCAGCTTTACTCTAGAAAATGTCTAGTATGATTTTTTTGAGTTGGCCATGAAGAAAATTTACAGAAAATACAGGACCTTGAATCTAGTTCCATTGTAGGCATTTAGGAGTGATGCGACTTGGGGCAAGATCCCTGGGACTCAGTTTCCCCACTTGAAAGGAAAAGCAGAACTACTTGAATGGTTCCCAAGGTCCCATCCAGCTCTATCCTCGCACAGCTCTGACTTATTGTCTACAAATGTTCAGCAACTTTTCCAGAGATTTATCTTACTCTTTGCAGAACTAGAACCTTCTAAAAGGATTTAAAAAAACAACAACCCAGAAATATCAACTTTGTATTATCAAAAGCTGTAAGTTTGGAGCCATCTTTAGTATATCTCTTCCTCTCCATAATTAAAAATCTTTAGAGATAGTTATTATTTAAAATTAATTATCGAACTAGTTTGGAGTTAATTAAGAGAGAAACATATTGGCCCTAAGTACTTGCTAATTCCAAGATGACTGGGGTTTTAAATATTTAACTTGTAAATATTATGATTCAGACAAACATAACTTCATGAACAAGGAAGTCAGGAGATTAAAATCCAGGAACAGCGTGCTGCAGTTGGATCACGTAGTGAGCTGTGCAACGTGGTGAGCCTGTGGTGTTCACTATTTGAGACAGACACTCCAATTAAGGACACACAGGTCTGAGTTGTGACAAGTAGCCTCCTTCTGCAGATTGCCCTCCATCATTTTATCCTATCTTTGTTCTTTAAAAAAACTCTATGCCTCTCTTTGGAGAGACTGCCCCAAATATCAACAAGTCCTTTGTACTACGTTCAACTGGATTTAGAGCATTGATATAGGTACTTTAGCTGCTCAAGTACACAAGAATCTCAGATTTGCTGCAACTGTGCACCATCCCGTGCCAGTGTACAGCATATCTCCCGGCTCCAAATTCACCCTTCATTACCTGCTCGGGAAAATGTGGAGAGTACTTAAAATATTTTTCCTTTGCCAGCTGTCATAACATTGAGCAGTGTTAGAAGGCACTGGAGAGCCAGATGTTGTGGTGCATGTCTAAAATCCCAGTACCCATGAGGCTGAAACAGGAGAATCATAGGTTCAAGGCCAGTGTGAGCCAGTAACTCAGGGAGACCCTGTTTCAAAATAAAAAAAATAATAAAATAGAGCTGGGAGTATAGCTCAGAGGTGGAATGCTCCTGGGTTCCATCCCCAGTACCCACACACACACATACTGGAGAAACTTTTGGAGGAGGAAGAAGGGCTTTTTCTTTCTGGTGGCTTGCTTGCCTCTTGCACCCATCAGTGCTTCTCCAGCACCCAGTTTCCATGGCAACCACAGCTTCCCCCAGCATCCAGCACTTGCAACCTATGTAGTCAATAGCACCCAGTGGCCTATAGCGTCCCTCAAAGTCACCCTCGGAAATCTTGTAATCTTACAAGTGGTGTCCTGTGTCACAGAGATACTGCTCTGTGAATAGTTTCCCATGGTACCCCAAAGAGCATATTTCCAGCAACTTCTCTATCATCCAGTGAGCCACAGCCACGTCCTCCACAGCAGTCTGATCCCGGCCTCCAGTGTGGGGTAGGCCGGGGATTCTTCCTTGGGCTCTCTATTATGTCCTTGTATGTAGCTGCTCCTTATAGCTGCTGTTCCTATACTCCTTGGAGTTCCATTTATCTGTTTATCTACTATTAGTAGGTACTAGCCAATTCCCCACTACTCCAATCCTATCTTATAATTAATAGTTCTTTTTTTTTGCAGTACTGGGGATTGAACCCAGGGGCATTCTACCTCCAAGCTAGACCCCCAGCCCTAATTTTTATTCTTTATTTTGAAACAGGGTCTCACTAAGTTACGGAGGCCTCACTAAGTAGCTGAGGCTGGCTGCAAACCCGGATCCTCCAGTCTCAGCCTCCCAAGTACCGGGATTACAAGCGTGCGCCACCACGCCTGGCTTAATAGTTCTTTATATTAAACTTTTCTCATTCAAATTACTGTGTGGTTTCTTACTTCTGATTGGATCCTGACTGATACACATCTTAAAGTGAAAATATCTACAGATAAAGAGAGAGAGATTTTTATCTTGAACAAATATGGTTAAGTTCATTGTTCATTTATTGGTGTTGGGTGGTTAGCTTTGTATTTCATCTTGCATCGCTGTATTCGTTTGTTAGGGCTGCTGTGACAAAATTTCAGATTGGATTCTTAAATAATGGAAATGTATTTTCTAAGAGTTCTGGGGGCTGGAAGTCCAAGTCAAGCTATCAGGAGGTTTGGTTTCCCCAGAGACCTCTCTCCGTGGCCTGTAGGTATCTGCTTTCTCTCAGTGCCCTCGGCTGATCTCTGTACGCACATATCCCTGGTATCTTTCTGTGTGTCCAAGTTTCCTCTTCCTATAAAGACACTGGTTAGATTTGGTTGGGACCCACAGTTACAGTCTCATTTTAACCTAATAACCTCTTTACAGGCCCTATCTCTAAATGTGGTTACATGCTGAGGTACTGGGGGTTAGAGTGTCAATGCATGAATGCTAGAGGGACACGATCCAGACCATATTATATCGGTTATTACTGCTTAACTTTAGTGTTGAGCATCATGTAGAAGTAACTCTGATAGCGAGGAGATGGATAGATGTGGCTTTGGAAGACCTGGTTGGAGGCCCAGTTCTGCTGCTTACCAGTCAGGCAAGTTGTTTAACCTCTTGAGCATCAGTTTCCTCATCAGGTGAAGGGGCATGATGAGATTCAGGGAGCTCATGCAAAGGAAATGGCTTTAAAACCTACAGAGGACTTTATAAAAATGTATTCCTTGGTAGGTGTATGAAATCACACATTTTTTAAAACTCTCCCATTACTTTTCATACTCTATACTTATTAAAAGGCAGCTGCCAAACTATTAAATAGGTGTAAAGTATAAATGATTTGCATAGCCAGAAAAAGCTCTTTGGTTTATTAGATGCAGGGAAAATTTCTCAGGCTTCACAACTGTTTGCACATGCCAGGTAATTCTGATCAAAACCAAATTTTGAATTAACTGTTGAATCATCTCTTTTGTTTTCTCATTCACTGAAGAAGTAATAAGAAGTATGTTTAAAGTCGTATGAACTTGTCTAATTGACCTAGCCCAAGGTTTTGGGGAAGATGGAAACTACATGGTCTTTAGAATAACAGCCAGCAAGTTTTCTGGCAATTTCTGTATTACCTAATGGAAAGAGAAGAAAGAAACCATAACCCAGTGCTCATTTTATCCAATATTGGGTCACCTGCTCTGTGTTAGTCAGCTTGTCATCACTGTGACCAAAACACCTGACAAGAACAGCTTGGAGGAGGAAAGGTTCTTTTGGCTCATGGTTTCAAAGTTCAGTCCAGGGTTTACAGGCTCCAAGGCAGAAACATGACAGAAGGGCGAGGGGGAAGAAAGCTGCTCAGCTCATGGAAGCCCGGAAGGAGAGAGAGAGAAAGAGAGAACCAGGAACAGATACAGTCCTGAAGGCCATACCCCCAGTGACTCCCTCCTCCAGCCACACCCTACCTGACTACAGTTACCATCCAGTAAATCCATTGAAATGATTAATCCAATGGTGAAGTTAGGGTCCTCATGATTTAATCATTTCACCTCTGACTGTTACTGCATTGCCGGGCACGTGAGGTTTCAGGAACATTCCAGATCCAAACTGTAACCACTCTCATATAACTGAATACTTGCAGTCATCTTACACAGCAAGAAACTGAGATACCATGTATCATTATCTTGTTCAGGTCCTCAAGGGAAAGGAAGCTCTTGTTTATGGAGGAGCTTCACATACAAGTAACATTGTACCTGTTTTAGTTAATCCTCACAATATCTCTAGGAAGTGAGTATTAAAACTCAATCCATCTTGCAGTTAAAGAAACTGAGGCTCATAGGAGGTAAAGAACTTGTCCAATCTGTAGTAGATCAGAGCTTAGAACTCAGACCCGCATGAATCTGCTACTCCTTGTCTTACCACCTACATTGTTAGCCAGAGCTTATTCACAACGACTTCAATTTAATAGAGCTATTAGCAATATAATTGTCATTGTGTTAAAGAAATTAGCAGTTGACTCTAACAGAGCTTGAATTAATAACATTCTCTGAGGATTGGTTATATAATAGTTCTCAAGCCATATCATGGATATTGAAAGTTAAGCCCTGGATGAAAAGACATACATATTTTTGGCGAATATTCAACCATATGCTGTAATTGCACCAATTGGCCACTTGCCTCTTGTGCATACATAATCATTATCTGCAATGATATTTGCTCTGTTGCCTTTTCAGTTTTCCCTTTGCCATCTGTGTACGCATTAGCTTAATCTGTAGAGCAAGTTCTGTTCACATATTTATCTAGGAAAGGAAAGTGCACTTCTGATAACTATTTGTTTTCCTTTCTAATTTCTATATCAAATCCAATAGCTGAGAAATAGCATACTTTCATTATTTTTTAAAATTGACTCCTTTGAATTTGTGCTAGACCATAAATTTACTCTTTTGAGTTTGTGCTAGACCTTTAAAAGGCTTAAAGTTTAGTCCTCTGTAAGGTTCACTTTTAAATCTTATTGGAAGATTGAGCTTATTTCAAAATAAAGCAGAAAAAAAAACAAACTTAGCTGAAAATGAAAAGGTAAGTCATGAAAGTCCAAGAAGAAATGAATGAGACTTGTTTTAATCATGGGAGGGAAGATGTGATGTCAGGTAGAACCATTCATGTCAGCATTCCCCCTTGAGGTGTCTCTCTTAGAGTTCTTCCTTCACAGGGCTTTTCAGTTCAGCTCTGTAAGTTTTGGGTTTTACTCCCTATTAAGATGCTTGAGGTCAGCAATTGTTTTACTCCTCTTTTTCTCCTGTTCTGCATTTTTGTCTCAACTGCCTTCATATAGACCCTCACCACCTCTAACTGGACAAATACCATGTGGCTCCTAGAAGAGACTCCTGCCTTTGGGCTCCTTAGCATGACCTCCTGTCTACACCATAATGAGATCCCATCTTAAAATTTCCCCATCTGATGCCAGGTGACTCCCCAGATACCATCCAAACCCCATCCCTGACCCCAAAGGCCTTGCAAAGTTTGGCCCTAACCAAATACTTTGTCAACTAGGTTTGCCACCATCTCTACTCTTTCCATGCCTCCACTCTGAAACCTGTGAAGGAAATAAGCAGGATGAGAATATAGTGAGGCCCATGAGGTGGAGGGGCAGGGAACATTTTTAGACTTGTCAGAAGAGACCTCCTTGAGCAGGTGGAATTTGTACTGGGACATTCAGGAGCTGACCGTAGGGAGAAGTGAGGAAGGAGATCAGAAGCTCAAATGCAAGCCCTGTGTAAAGACGGAGATTGGCCTTTTAAAGGGATATAATGGAGACCCCTGTGCCTGAAACAGTATAAGGATGGGAGCTGCAGATTAGGCAGGAGGCAAGTCCTGAGGGGGATGTTCTGGATGTTCTGCCTTGAAACAAGGACCATGTTGAGTCCCTGCAAGTGTTTATGTTGGGCAGTGGAATGGCATGTCCTATCTTTTAAAAAGATCATCCTGGCCACCAGGTAAAGTGAAATGGAAATGGGTCCACTTCCAAACAAATGTTTTCCAGTCACTTTTGTGAACAAAATCTGTATAGATGAGGTATTATTTCTTTCTCAATAAGTTGTTAGAAGGCCTTCAATATGTTTCTTTGAGTCTGCATTTTGAAATCTCCATTGAGTGCACAAGTGTCAAGGTGTTTCTTTGGAACGATTGTGCATTTTGGGTAACATTCTGCTCATGAAAGTCATAACTCCATTATTAACACTTGCATTCCAGAGTTAAACCACTATTAGGTACCTACTCTGTACCAGGCATGGTGCTTGGTATTAAGAATAAAGAGACAAAAGTGATTCTTGTCCTAGAGAGACTTAACGAGTATAGTAAGCAGGCATTATTCCTGGTGACCCATGTTTAAGTTTGTGCATTATCTTAAGACTCAACCAACCATATATTTTAGCACTTGATGGAATTATGACATTGTCTTTTTTACATCAGCTCATAATGTAGTGTGAGCATAAGGGGATATTTCCATATCACAGCCACAAATTTTCCTATATTTTATAATTAAATTTATAATTTTTTTTCTTTCTTATATCTGGTCTTGAGGACTCATTGTCTTTTGTTCTGGTGATATTGCTAAAGATATTTATAAAATTGAATATTAGCTGAAAAGAGATTAGGAATTGCTTCAGAGAAGTCTTTCTCCACATAATAAAAAATAGTTCCAGGAGTGGGGTTGATGGTGGTATTGCAGCAGTAGTTTGATCAGTTTCTTCTCAGTTTGGGGGAAACTGTAATTAGGAAGTGATCAACTTAAGTCTATTTCTTTAAAGTGGAACCATGCTTGGGTTTGGGGATAGACCTGAGATTTTCAAGAATTTTAGAAATGCTGAGGTATGTGCCCCACTGTTAAAAAAATATCTATCTTAGACAAGTAGCCTATTTTTGAGGAGAACACTCAGCCTTCTATTCACAACCACATTTGTTGTATTTGGCTCCAGAAGGGAAAATTAAAATCTTGTGTTTGTCAGCAGTGAGGCCAGGATGCCTGTGCCCCAAGTTTAAATATCCAGGAATCATCCAGTGGTTTGCTTTTATTGTTCATAAAGTCGGCAGAGACAAACCACCTGAGTAGTTCCAGATGTTGAATCAACAAGGCTGTGCTTCATAGACCTACATGTAAAAAGTAAATTTATAGTCCCAAGAAAAGGCCGGGAGGATTGTGCTGTTTAAAGATGGAAAGAAACTTTCATACTTAAAACAGATTAGACTTAGAACCTATAGCCTTGCAGATGGCAGGGCTAGGTGACATTTACTTTTCTTTGACCGTTTCAGGTTTCATGTTCTAATCCACTCTTCTCTGTTCTCTTTGTTGAGCAGAAATCCCAGCAACTGGCTGGCCATCCCCATAGGACCAGACTGTTTTAAGATAGCAAAGTTCTCTTAAATCTTAACAGAACAACTTGAGGGTAACATGGCAAAGAAAAGTTTCTCCATGTTGGAGAACATAGAGACATAAATGTGGCTTACAGTTATTAAAGTCTACTCCACCTCACTGGTATTTGGCAAAGAAGCCTAACATTGTTCTAGGCACCTTGCTTTGTGAATTGGCTACCAAGGTAACATTATATAGTAGTAAGTCACATGACTTGCATGGGCCTGGGGCCAGGAAGTTGGAATTTGTTGCCATAAATCTTAAAGCTGCTGAAGGTGTCTTATGTTCAGGTTTATCAGGCACAGCTAAAAAGTGAAAGTTCTGATATCCAGGATGCCTACATGGCTATAATACATAATCTTACTGAGTGGCAAAGAATTTTTATGGCTATTGGCTGGAATCCAAACAAAAATTCAACTATCTCTCCACAAGATATTTCAGTGGAGAGACCCAAGTTATTCAAGTAAGATTCTGTCTCATAAATCTGGGATTGGAATAATAATAGTATTCTGTGTCCTAACTTTTACATCGCAAGGGCCTGAAGATGGAAGCATCTCTATTGTTTGCATACACCATTGTTCCATTGTCAATGTGTGAGTCATCATGATGACTGGATAGTCTCATACATTGTGCAGTAGCAAAGGTCTTACATTCATTGATAGGTGATTACGTGTCAAGCATGGTGTTTAGTGGGCCTCAAACATTATCTTGTTTAAGCCTCCCAAGTTCCATTATGAAGGAGGTGCTCTTGACAAATGAGGAAACCAAAGCACAGAAGAGCTAAGCAAATTGCCCAAGGAAACTGAGTGATACAGTCCCATTCAGACCAGCCCACCATGGTGGTCTCAGTCCATGGTATTGTTTTGCACATTCACATCCTCTTTTGACAATGATAAACATTTTTTCCTAATCTTGAGCATTTTGAAATATTAAAGACATACGAAAACTGTATCAAGAATGATAGAAGGAATCTCATGTAGCTACCCTCCAAGTTTAGAAAATAAATACGGCTAGTGCCATTAAGCCCATCTTGTCTACCTTCCTTAATTGCCTTCCCTGGCCTCCCTCAGCCCAGAGACAATTTATTCTGAACTGGATACTTCTCATCCCACCCATTGCTTTATACTTTCACTGTATCAGTGGGAATCCTTAACTTATCTATGTAGTATGGTTTGGCCTGTCTGTGTGAATGACCTAGCATACCTTGCATGTTCTGTGTGTGTGTGGGGGGGGTTGGTATTGGAAACTGAACCCAGAGGCATTCTACCTCTGAGCCACACCCAGCCCTATTTTATTTTTTATTTTGAAACAGGGTCTCCCTAAGTTACCAAGACTGGCCTCAAACCTGTGATCCTCCTGCCCCAGCCTCCCAAGTACCAGGATTACAGATGTGTAGCCCCATGCCCGGCTCCTTATGTGTTGTTTTACAACTTTTTCCACTCAATATTATATGTGATAGTTAATTGTATGTGTCAATTTACCTGGATCAGGGGATGCTCCGCTATCTGGCTAAACATTATTTCTGAGTGTCACTGTGAAAGGCTATGTTTCCAGATGAAATTAACATTTGAATCAGTAAACTCAGTAGACTGTCCTCTCCAGTGAGGGTGGGTATAATCCAATCTGTGGAGGATAGAACAAAAGGGGAGGAAGGAGGAATTTGTCCCTTTTCTTACCTCTCCTGATCAGAGACTCTGACTTCCTGCTCATATACTGGGATTTACACCATTGGCTCCCCCCATGCAGGCCTTCACACTCAGAGTGGAATTATACCTTTGGTATTTCTGGGTGTCAAGCTTGTAGATGGTAGATCCTGGGACTTCTCAGCCTTCATAATTGTATAAACCAATTCCTCAAAATAAATCTCTTGACTGATCCATGGATGGATGAATTGATAATGATGATAAAGAAACCAAAGCTCAGTTCAATGCCTTCCTGAAGGCCTCACAGGCAGAGAGTGGCAGAGCCCAAGTTTGAACTCAGTTCTTCTGACTCCGTGGTCTAGGGCTTTCCCTTCTGGTGGACATTGGCCTTCTCAGATGGCGCTCTAAAAAGCCATGATGACACCCGTCTCTAGGTCTTTTTATGGCCATCTTTTAGAGGCTAGAAGAACTGAAGGAACTCCGCCTGGGGCCAGGCTCCCTGCACCACCTCCTCTCCAAGGCTCTGAAGGATGCTGAGGATGAAGGCAGCAGGTACTGTCTGATCCCCATCAGTTATACCTGAAGGTGCTGACAGTTGTACAGCAAAAAAGATGCCTCCCCTCAATGTGGGCCTTGGGCAAAGCACTCCATGTTTATTTGTAAAAGACTCTTAAAAGAAAACCCAAACTCTATATCTCTTGGCAGGGAAGGCCAGGAGAGTGCTTCCAGGTGGCTATAGTGTCAGAGGCCTGATGGTTGAGAAAGTCATTATATTTTGTCCTGAGGTTTAACTCTTGAGCTTTTAGAAGACTTATAAACTGATAAATTAAAAAAAAACACAATAAGAAGGAATGAAAAGCCAGAAAGTCTAATTTGGGTCTTTGTTTTGAAGAAGGTTGGTTAATAAAAGTAGAAGCAGAATTTTTTCCTCCTGTGATTTCTTCCCTCACACCAGGTGGCACACTGGCAATGAGGATCATGTAGAAGCAGAAGGATCGTTATGGTTTTGCCCAATGCAAAGCATTTCTAGAGGACTAGAACTGGGTATTTGGGGAGGACTGCATTTTTCAGTGTCTTATCATTTAACACTTGAGCAAACTGGTAAAACCAGAATCAGATTATAGTTTAGCACAGTAGCCCTCCCTTATTTGAGGGCCATATGCTGCAGAACCTCAGAGGATACCTTAGACCATGGGTAGTACTGGACCTTACACAGTCTACATTTTCTCCTATACATGCATACACAAATACCTTTTCCATCCTAAGTAAGCAAGCACTTATCAAGCACTGTGGCCATCACTTCTGGAGTTTGAGTTGTGACCACAAAACTAGAGTGAATTTATTTTTCCTTTCTCAAAACATTATGAATCAATTGATTCTTTCAGTAGATCTTAACCTCAGCATATGAGTTTTTTTCTTTCCTTAATAAATCGAGAACTTTCATCTTTTCACTCGAAGCAATTTACAGTTCCTCTTCAGGGTATTAGAATTCTCATCATCACTACTCTTCACTACTCTTGGGCTTTGGGGCCATGATTAAGGATAATAGGAGTCATTTGAACACAAACACTGTGATGCCACAATAGTCAATCTGATAACTGAGACAGCTACTTGGTGACTATCAGGGGGGTAGCGTATACAGCATAGATGCGCTGGACAAATCCCAGGCAGAAGAGAGTGAATGGCAGAGATTTTTTCCAACAACTCAGAACAGCATGCAATTTAAAACTTATAAATTGTTTAATTCTGAAATTTTTCATTTCATATATCCAGACTGCGGTTGACTATCATGTTCTGTGTCCATCTGCATAGAGCTTCAAAACTCTCATACAGACTTGCTGGAAAAAAATGGCCAGCTGACCCAGAGCATGGCGGCCTCAAAACTGCAGATAGGGAAGAAATACTGTACTATGGTACCCATGCTAACAGTCTGGTTTTCACAGTGTACTCTAGTTATATAAGCTGTTGCCACTGGGGGAAGCGGGGTAAAGGGCACTCTCTACTCTTCTGGAAACTCCTATGTGAGTTTAGTCATTTCAAAATGAAACATTTTTTTTAAACTTGAGCAGCTCCTTTTATTGTTTGGATTTAGAGCCAGACAAACCTCATTAATAAGGCATTTTATGGCACTGTGCTTAGGATAAGCGTGGAATGGGAATTTTGAAACAATATGTAGCAGCTCGAAAATGTGCAGGAAGGTAAGGTTAGTGGTTACATAGCACCATGAGAAGTTTACAGTGGTCCAATCTGTTAGAACACACCAGCGGTTCTATCCCCCCACCCCCCCACACACACTTACTGTGTACTTCAGTTTCCCAACTGTGGCACCATTGGCATTTTGGGCATTTTGGGATGGACAGCTTTTTGGAATCGGGCTGTTCTGTGCATGGTAGGATATTTAGTGGCATCGTGATTTCTATCCAGTGGATGCCAATAGTATCCTGTACTACCCCCCCCAGCTGTGGCAGTCAAAAAAATCACCTCCCAACATTGCAAAGCATCCCCTGTGGGCAGCACTGCCCCTGGTTGAGAACCTCTGCTACACTTAGAAAACATATCTTCTGTCTCTACTTTTAAGAGAAAATGAAAATTTAGTGCTTCTCTAGGTTATTGCAGTGACAGCCCCCCGCCCACTCGTCCTTCTGTTGGCCCCAGGACAAATTCCCTGAGAGATTCTGGGACTTTTTCAACATACAATTTCACTCATTCTTCAGTGTCTTCGACATAGGCAGTGGTATGGAAACAGAAATATTTGCTACTTAAAAAACTGTCTGAAACCGATCTTTCAGAAGGAGAAATGTACATAAAATCCCCCAAAGAACCGAGCATGTACAATGTTGGCCTTATTGAGTATCACATGGAGTCATAATTTCACACATGAAGGTAATTCGTAACATTAAAACATTCACGGGCTTTAGTTTATTTAAGCCTCTGGGCGAACACAGCACATTTCTAAATATTATGGGTTTTGTAGAGGTGCATGACGAGCAAGCAGACTGCTGGTGCGCTGGAAAAGTGATAAAAATCAGCACCGAGCTTAATCACTGCTTTCTTTGGAGTGTATATTTATGCGGTGATGTCAGCATGGTATCTTGTAACCGGTTGAAGGTCACGTTCTGTGTTCATCTACATGGGATTTAGAAACTCTCTAACAGACTTGCTGGAGAAAAATGGCCAGCCGACCTGGAGCATGGCGGCCTCTTCCTCCAGCAAAGGAACTGAACAAAGAAATCCATCTTTAGATGAATTCAAAACCACAGCGGCCCCGTCTTCTGCCACATGAATTATTTGAGTTATTGAGGCTGGCTCCAGTGTCAAGCCGAGTATGTTGCCTTAATGTATTTATTTAACCCAGGACTGCTACGGAGAAGGCAAACCCACCTCAGCACGAGAAGGTCTACGACAAAGAGAACATTCAGAGCAGGTCCCAGGTAACAAACACGTGGGGAACTCTGGGAAGGGAACGGTGTTGCAAGCCAGCACAATGCTGGGCTTTATTCCCTGCTTGGAGTCAGGCTGCACTCAGCCATCTGTAAACTGCTGTTCGCTGAGCAGACCCAGCCGGATGGCAGATCTGGGGAGAGGGGCTCCAGGCAGGCTGCTCAGAGCCCCGATGGCGGTGCAGACCCTGCTGAGGGCAGTCCGCCTGCAGCTTTGTGTTTCCTGTCAGGGGCCCAGTATTGGCTGGATGCGGGGATGTGGCCTCTCCAGAGAAAGAAGCCAGAAGCCAATTTTCCCCACTCCACACATCCACGCAGCAAATCTGGTGCAGCCGGCTGGGTCCTGGGCTCAGACAAACCTCATCCCACATCTGGGAAGGGAGGCGCTGATATCTTTGTACATCGCCTTCGGGTACCAGGTCCTCTGATTATGATGACTGCACATGACGCCATCCTGGATTTGGGTAATCCCAGCAATAGTATGTGGTTTGTTCTTTTTTTCTTGCTTGGTAGATTTGGCAACTGGAATGCAAGTCAGTAGCTCAGGGTGAATGTAGTGGTCCAGCTACCATGTGAGATGACTTTGTCTTTCCCTCAAACCCAGCTAAGATGCCACCCATGAAATTCACTCCAGTGATCAGGAATCTTTCCAGTGCAAACGACAGACAATTCAAACTAATCTCTGTAAAAAATGACTACCACGCATTTATGTGCCAGCCCCTGTCTAAGTCCTCCCCTATATTACCATAATCTATCTTCACAACACAGTGAGGTAAGACGATATTATCCCCAGCTTATAGATTAAGAAACTGAGGCACCAAGAAAGGAGGTCACGTGCCTCCAAGTCACACAGCTCTACAGCCACAGCTGGGACTTGGCAGATTGGTTTCAGTGTCTGCTCTTGAGCGCCACCAGATGGAGGAAACGGGAGAATGTATTGGCTCAGGGGTGACCTGCAGGCATGATGGAAGAGCAGCAGGAACTTTACACCGCCTGGCTTTCTTTCTGCGCATGTCTGATCACCCTCATCATCCCTGTTTCTCTTTGGATGGTGGTCTCATCCCCTCCTGCAGCAAGAAGACCCTCACTAAGCAGTGGGAATGGTGGCTGCTTGAAGGCTCAGTTGAGCAGCCCAGTGGAAAGTGAGCCTCTTCCTCACGGCCGAAGCCCTGGTTCCCTTCCTCCTGGGGTGGATCGTGACACTAAGTGCCTCAGTTCCGCACCCTTCCCTGTCTCCACGCACTAGTCCACGTGGCTTTCCACAAGTCTGTTTCTTCGTCTCTGGGTACTGAGTTGGCCGTGTGATCCCTTTGACTAAGGGGATGTTTATGGATGTGACACATGCCAAGGTTTGAAAAACATTTCCATACTTCCGCTTCTGCTCCCAGAGCTCTGCTGTGCCGCGAGAACATGCTGGGCTGGTGTGCCATAAGCTGAGAGGCCTGTGGGGCAGAGACAACACACACCAGGAGCTTCTCCAGCAGCCAGGTGACCTCCAGACTTGTGAGAGAACCCAGCCAAGACCAGAGGAACTGCTGGCCAAACCCAGACTAAGTCAGTTTATCAACCTGCAGACCCAGGAGCTAAGGCAATGCCCTAAGCCTCTGTGTTTTGGTGTGGTTTGAGCTACAGCAGTATTCAAAGTGGAAGGCCATTGAGACCCCTACCAGGACCAAGCAGAGGCAGGGAGTTGATCCCCAGAGGAAAGGGAGCTCCTCTCAGACACTGAGCCCTAGGAAAGCACTCTGGCAAGACAACACAATAGCACTCTAGCCTCAAACACTTACTTTTTCTTTTATTTTAGGCATCTCGTTGAGGACATTTTCTGTTGCACCACCTGGAATTACATGTGAATTTCTCATTGATTTAAGTCATAAAAACTTTTCTTGAGTATTGTTTTTCCTTATGAATAATGTATGTTTATCAACTGATTATTTTTTCCTTTTTGCCTTGACCTTATGAATAATGCACATTTATTAACTGATTATATTTTCCTTTTTGTCTTGACCTCCAGGAAGCTTAAGGCCAACATTATAGACCAAAATTAGTCAATTTTTTGGATCCAAAGAAATTTGTTTTGCTAACCTTCCCTCTTATTTCATCTTATCATTTTGTCTCTGTTTTCAGTTGTCTTGATTTGAAAAATGTCTCTCTTTCTCAACATTTTGTATGTTTATTAAGCTACATCAAGGTTGCAATGGGATGAACATTGATAGAAAAATGTAATTAGTATGACTAAGTGTCGCTTTAACCTCAAGTGAGCAGCAGTTCAGGCTGAACTCAAAATCTTCAGTATCTTTGACAACAGGAGGATGAAGATTTCTTGACTTTAACATCTTAACCATGGAAAAAAGCCTCCTTATGCATCAGTGTAGGAGTGCAAATTAGCACAATCACTATGGAGAACAATTCAGCCTGTGTTTCATATCCTTTGGCCAGTAATTCTGGGAGTTTGTTTAATAACTTTATTTATTAGAATTAATACATTTTACATTTAAATTTAAAAAGTGAAATTTATTTAAATTTCAGTTCTAGGAATTTATCATGCAGCTACACTATAAATGTGCAAAATGATATATGTATAAGGATATCTACTATGGTTTTGTTAGTAATAAATCAAACATTTGGAAATAGCCTAAATATGCTTCAGTGGGAGAGCAGATAAAATATGGTACAATGCATATGACAGCGATTTAAAAATGAGAACAGTATCTATATAATAACATGCAAAGGTCTTTAAGGCATAGCATTAAATTAACATAGTAAAGTATAGAACAGTGTATAAAATATCCCACCTTCTGTGGGAATCAGGTGGCAATAGATATGCATAGAAGCACATTCTGTGTACGCACATACATCCTTGTATATATATAGAATACTTCTGGAAGTATACTCATAAAACTAGAAACAACCACTTCTTCTGGGATGAGAACTGGGTGGCTGGGGCCAGAGATTGTAAACTTACTTTGAATTTTGTACCTTTTTGTGTGATTTCGAGACTCTCTACCATCTTTGTGTGTAAGCTAGATCAAAAACATAGTGAAAAAATTGAGTAAGTTCTTACTGGCTATTGTATAAGAATGACCACAGTTGCTTCCTAGAATGAAGGAAGAAAATGAATCTAACTCCTCTAGCAATTCTCTATATTCAGGCAATCGTGTCATTTATTGAATTACAGCTCAATGATCTGAAAGAATTAGTTATACCCAGGTTCCCCAGAAGCCTGGCTGTGGCCTAAGGAACAGAGCTTTATAGATAGTGCCCATCATGACATCAGACACCACATCAATCCAACAAACCAACATTTACTGCAGGCCTCCCATCAGACAGGGCTTTCATCAGGGACTGGAAATGAAAATGCTCGAAAGACTGTCTTTGTCCCTAAGGTAGTCACAGAGGTGACTGATACACTGTGATGAACTCTAGTATCCTTGAAGGCAGGAGCTGTTGGAGTCATCTTATATCTCCCACGTCTAGAATATAGTGAATACAAGAATGTTTGTGGAATGAATGGATGGAGGAGCGAGCCCTGTACTGAACATAGATGGAGAGACAAACCTAGAGAGGGAGGCCACCAGGAAGTGACGAAAAGGGTCATGAAGAGTTACCCAAGTCCCCAGCCTCATTACCGGGCACCAGGACTTTTGCAATAGGCATCCATGCATAGGGTCACTCTTCTCAACACAAATTCCATTTAACAAGTTGGCACGTGGATGGCTTCGTGGTTATCTGGAAGGAATATGAATTTTAGGGTCAGAAAAACCTGTGCTAGAAACCAGAATCTGCTATTTATCAGCTGAATGACTGTGGGCAACTCTACCTTTCTAAACCTTAGCCTTCTTATTTCTAAACTGGAAATCATCCTACCTGATTTACATATTAATTGTGAGTGTTTGGATCCATTCCTTTATTGAACAAATAGGAAGCAGTTTGTGGGTGCCTAGATACTGAATGGTGTGTGCACAAAGTAGAGCCCAGTGGGTAGAAACTGGTAGGTATTAATGCGTGGAACATCTTGAGAAAATTAATATTGTTTGGTAGTGGGGAAGCCTTTCTTCCCCCTTTAATAAGGTAGAATTAAGAAAAATGATTGGATACCTCTGCTGGTGTGAAATGAATGGAAGGGGGCCTCATAAAGAAAATGATGATGAGCAGAGGGATAAATCCATATCTGGCTCAAAATTTTAGAGATGCACAGAGAGATTTTGACTTTCATTAATGAATTCAACAGATCCTTTTGGCAAGAATCTCATGCTCTGGGTGTTCGCTTTTTTCTGCAAAGATAGCAGGGGGCACCAAAGGGAAAACCAAGAAAATGCCACCAGAACTAGATGACCTTCTTTCCCCACTTCCACACAGATTTCACACCTAAAGCTCTCCTTCCCTCACCTGATATCCCTCTCCGCTGAGCCAGGGAGGCTGTGGGGACCCGCAAGACAAGCCACTCGCTGACTTTGGGTTGGGGAGAGAACGGACAGAATAAAAAGAGAGATGGGGACAGTGTTGGAGGAATAGAGTTAGAAGAACTGGAGGGGAGAGAGTGAAGAGGAGTCTGGGTGGGGAGAGCTCACTCTACTTGCTGAGCCAAGACTCCCAAGAGGATGCTCTGCAGAGCTGGCTGGCGAGACCGTTCTCTGTGTCATCAGTGGAGACAAGACAGGGATGTCAGAGGTCCCATGTCTGACTTTTTTAACTCTTATATCTAATCGGTATTGTGATTTTGAATGAATTACAGTAGTCACTGAATAACGACCCGCTTGGAACTTCTGTGCGGACATGTGCATGTGTGTGCATGTGTGTGCATGTGTGTGCATGTGCTTTGACAAATGCAAAGTAGTGATGAGTGATAACATCAAGGGTAACTTTCCACAGCCATGGAGATGTCTTTGGATAGCCTACAATGGCTACAAGGAGATCCAGGCACAGATGCCTCTCAGTGCTGACACGTTCCCATGGACCAGCGATGAGGGACTCATCCCAGAGGCCATGCTGTCCTAAGCCAGCATGGGGCCTTGACCTACACCTGGCTCCCCAGGTTTTCCTCCTGCCTCTGCTCCTTTGCATGCACGGCTACACTCCCACATTGCTTCTCCCTCCCCCACTCCATCCTTGATCAGGCTGCTCCTTCTGTCTGGAACATTTTGCTAACCCTTTTCTTGGCCTTCAGAGCTCAGACTTGGGGTTACCTCCTCCAGAAAGCCACCCATGACCTTCACTTCCTTCCCTGCCCCCAGGCAGGCAGTCAGTATCCGAGAGCTTCTTTCTTTTGTAAGTCTTACCACATGGCCTTCGAGTTATTTATTTCTCTTTCTCCTCAGCCAGACTGTGGCCTTGAATACAGGTAACGGGGCTGTATCTCCAAATCCCCAGAGCCCACAGCAGCATTTGGCACATAGGAGGGACTAAAAAAAAAAAAAATCCGTGGATGAATGAGTGAACTAGCCATTGTATGAATTGGGAAAGCTCACTCTCTTCCTGTGGGAAAGTGTCATTTGACTCAAGGTTGGTTGGTTTGAAGTGTCCCACCAAGGTGACAGAGCGTCGTGCAGGCTTAGGCTCCAGCAGGTGTAAATGGTGGAGCCAAGAGATTCCTCCTGGGTCTTAGAGGAACAAAGAGGTATGAGAATGTGCCCACCAAGCAATGGAGGCACAGAGCCAAAAGAAGGCCCCACAGGAACGGGTGGCTTTGTGCGTGTTTCCCTGAGGGCAGTATTTTTAGATGGCGATTATAAATCCTGGAGCAACCTGTTTGGAATGGTTCTTGAGAAGCATTTGTCAGTACAGGAGAAGGCGCCGCAGCTCGAATCAAGACTTTGCTGACGGGAAGCGTTTTGTTCTTTTACTCTTTTACCCGTATTTGAAGAATGGAAAAGCCAACCCACTCCTCTTGAAGATGCACAAACAGCTGTGTCAGCCAGCCTCCCTGCGCTCACAAGCAGCAGCTCGTCTAGTGGGACCCCACCCTGTTCCCTCAAGGGTAGAAGCCATCCAGTTTCCTGCATGAGGTCACCACTTCACAATGGCTTCTAAAGCGATTTGTCTTTGGAGCAGCTGGACCCAACCTTCTACTTGCCTCAGAATGTGAAATCACGAAGCAAGTATTAGCATTTCACATCAGATAAGTGCGAACCATGGGGTCAGGCCACAGGCTGAGGCCCGACTCTTCCTCTGGTCATCAGCACTGCTGAACCAGACAGAGGCCAGAAAAAGGGGAGACAAGGGGATGAGATTCTGTTCTCTCCGATGGGTATGCCTAAACCTCAAGGGAAGGATCCCCCCAGAAGGTTCCAGAAGGCTGTTGGGGACTGGTTATGCACTGAGAAGGCTGGATTCCCTCTGATGATCAGACACCTCAAGGACTGGCTTGTCATGCCGCTGAGGCTGCTCATTCAGAAATCAGAGATAAAAATGGAATCAGGCTACATCTTGCCAATCAACTGGACAGCTATCGATAATGATGGGAAGAAGCGCAGTATTTCGCATTGGCAGAGTTACTTTTAAAACTCCAGCTTCATCACGTAGAACTTACGACTGTGGGCAAATTACCTAACAAGACAGAGCCTTAGTTTCCTCCTGTTGAAAATGGTAATTATGACACCTGCCCTAGAGAGTCGTGAGGACTCAAGGTCATGTACATACTGCACCTGGCTCAGCACTGGGATGTATAAACAGCAATACCAATAGTAATGTAGTATCTTGCTTTAAAAAAATGATCCCTTTTGAGGTAACCTGGCAACCCACTCCAAGGATAGGAAATAAAGAAGAGAGGCAGAAGCAAAGAAAGATGATGACAAGCCCAAAGCAAGGAAGTCTCATTTTATGAAGGAAATGACAAGGTGCATATGACCTGATCGAGTGCCGCCTTCTCACACACGGGCCCCTGCCAGATCGCATACTCGCTCATGTGTTGACCAGGATAGGGCTGACGTTCTCGCCATATTCACCATCCAAGGGTACTGGATCATTTCACTGTCAGATGGAAGGGCAGCGTGCTCACCTGGGAGGTTTATTTGATCCATACTCCCTGAGGCCCCAACTTCCCAAGGGAATTCCATTTCATTCCTTCCTCCCGGTGCGTGGAACTTGGTGCACACAATCGGTTTATCTTTTGGCACCTGAGCAATGCGTGAGAGGCAGGTGCATCTGCTTAGTATCCAACCCGGTTTTATGGCCAATTCCAGTGACATGGTCAGTTCCACTGGCTGTTATTTCAGAGGATCCAGGGTTCGTCATTGTTCTGAGAATACAGTTTCACAACAGCCATAAAATGAAGGCTCTGTTTAGCCCGAGGATATTGAATTGGGGTGAAGATATCCAGCTGTGTAGCAGCACGATAAACTTTTCAGTGAATTGGCAAGAGCGTTGTTATACCCATCTCTTGTCTTCTTGGGGAGGTCATAAAAGACATCTGAGAGCTACACTTGAATTACATACAAATGAAAATCCCCCTCCCCTGACCCCTGCCTCGGGGTTTCCTTTTTTATGCTTCTCAACAGAAACTCAGTCAATTAATAGTTTTGGAAAGTTTAGGAAGGCCATTTTGTGAAATTCTTTTTCTGTGAAATACAGAAAATACAAATTGTAGCAATGAGCTCATGGGCCCAATGTCCCGAGTACCCATCATATGTTATCTGGCCCAGGCTTGGTTCAGCACAAATTGATGCAGCCATGTCTACTGTGGACAGAAAAACAAAGCCCGCTGAAACTATATTCCAGATGCTACAAGAAGCACCTGAAACACCTGGCAGCATCACATGGCCACCTCCTTTCGGGGACAGCGGGCATCTTTTATTAGTTGCCACCTGGGATTTCCCATGAAAGCATCATCCCTTCACTTGCCATCTGTCCATAGGATTTGGGGGAAGCCAACTCGTCCCTGATTCCAGAGGTTGAGTGACCCACGTTTAATCCAATCAATGGGTTGCATTTTTCCCTAGCCATGCTGACTGGTTAAGAGATGGGCATGTGTCTCAAGCAGAGCCAATGAGATGAGATGAGGTTTCCATTGGGAATTCTGGGAAACTCTCCCGGCCTGAAAAGTGTAAAGGGTGTGAGAAGGATGTGAAGCCTGGAGCTACTGGAAGGGAGAAAACTAGAGAGAGACAGAGACAAGCCAGGAGACAGAGGGAGCCCGGCCTCGGGCCAGCCCCTCAGTGGATATTCTTTACGTAAGTCAATAATTTCTCTTTTTTGATTCAGCCCCTTGGTTAGGAAATGTTTCCACTTAAAATTGTTATTGCCCCATTCTTTCTTCTTTTGCTTCTTTATCACTCCTTTTACTATTTTGTGATTCTGTGATTAGTTTTTCTTATTTTAAAAGCAATCCATACTCATTTTAGAAAAATTCATAAACACACAGGAAAGAAAACAAAGTAATGTAACTTTCCTAAGATCATGCATCTCTCGGGTGGCTGAACAAGGATTCTGAGCCACGCTGGCTGACAACAGATGTGGGGTTTCTCGCCCTACAATCTGTTCATAGCTTCTAGGCATTTTTAGCCAGTCACGTCTCCTTTTGGAGAATTTTTTCTTATGGGCATTTATAATTATTCCTTTGGAAAGTTCAGATGATATTAGAAATATAGTTTGTGTAGTATTTTTTTAACTTTTTATGTTCATTTATTGGTGCATTGTAATTATACATTTTGATATATGTCAGGGTATGAACATCATACATGCACACGTTGCACATTTAGCCCTCCCTTCAATCCCACCCTATTCCCTCCCCCTTCCCTCCCTTTCATGCTCCGGATAGTTTGTGTAGTAGTTTTTGAACTTAGTAATTTATTGTGGACATTTCCCCAAGTCATTAGGGGAAAACAATAATTCCTCAGGACAAAGACAAAATTGAGATCCACATCTCATACCATCTTCCACTGGTTCTCAAAAATGAGCGTGCATCCTACTCACTTGGAGGGCTTCTTAAAAACTGATCGCTAGCGCCAGCCAAAGTTTCTGATTCATAGCTCAGCGGTAGGGTCCAAGATTTTTCTAACAAGGTCTCATGTGATGTTGATGTGGCTGGTTCAGGGACCACACTTTAAGAATCATTCCCTTTTAGGATGAACTCAGGGGCAAGTGGAAAGAAATCAAATTCTTTTTCTCTCTCTCAGTCCATGACAGATATAATAGGTGCATATCACATATCTATCATGTTATTATATTAGAGACTGTTTGTTCTCTTCACGTACTTATGAAACAACTATAGATTCTGACTGTATACTAGATATAGATTCCACATTGTTCCATAAAGTCAGCCTCAGCATATCTCAAAACTTAGGAAGAGGACAGAACACATTTTCTAAACAAAATTCAATAAAACTAAAAATAGGTGCAAGCAAACAGTAACTTCTCAACCCCTTAGGAAAATCTTTCTCTTTCTCTCTCTCTCTCTCTCTCTTTCTCTCTCTCTCTCTCTCTCTCATGTCTGTTTTGCTAAAACAATAATAATGAGACTATTACACATTGAAATGTATGTATGTGTTGAAGCTGAAGTTGTCCTTGGGGGAAAATGTATAGCTTTAAGTGCTTTCATTACTCAACAAAAAAGAGCAAAAACAAATAAATTCATCACAAACTCAAGAATTTAAGAAAAGACCATCAAACCTAAATCAGAAGGAAAAATAAATATAAAACATGAAATTGAAACTAAACTAGAAAATCTAAAAGCAAAATTGATGAATTCAAGAGATTTTTTAAAATATGAAAAAGTCATAATCTACTTTAATCAAAAGGGGTAAAAGAGTAGGAAAATATAAATATCCAAAATTAGTCAAAAGAAAGGACAGATAACCACAGGTACAGGGGAAGGTTTTTAAAGTAGAGAAGAATACTTTGTAAAACTGTGTAGATACATTTTGAAATTTGGATGATATGGATAATTATTATAGAAAATTTTATTTCCTATATCAAGATAAGGAAGGAGTGCCAGGTGTGGTGGCGCATGCCTGTAATCCCAGTACTTGGAAGGCTGCGACAGGAGGGTCGCAGGTTTGAGGAGAGCCTCAGTAACTTAGACCCTGTTTCAAAATAAAAAATAAAATAAGGCTGGGTGTATAGCTTGAAGGTAGAATGCCCCTGGGTTAAATCCCTAGTACATCCCCCCCCACAAAGAAAAAGGAAGGAAACTTAAAAGAGGCTATGAGATACTATGAAGGAGATCTCCTGAGAGGGGCCAACACCAGACATCTCACAAAGATCAAAGAACAGACAACCCAGAAATAGTTTGAAATGTTTCAGAACTCAGAGAAAGAAGTGCTTCTTTTATTGTTTTTATAAAACCAGCAAAGCACTGTCATAAAACCTATCAACATTATACTAAAAAGAAAACTCCAGAATTCACTTCATTTATAAAATATAACCAAAATATTAGCTAGTAGAGTCCACCAGGACAGCAAGTAATTATCATCACTGCTACATCACATCTGTCCAAGCCTGCACAATACACCAGAGCGAGATGTGTAAGTGTTGGGAAGGAGCGAGCAAAATTGTCATCATTTGCAGATAAAGTGATTACATGCCAGAGAAAACCCAAGACAATAAACCGATAAAACTATTAGAATCTATATGAGACAGTGGTAATAGAATTCCAGTGTCAAAACAAATATCGAAAAAAGTAATAACTTTCTTTCATACTAACAATAACCAGTTCGAAAACATAATGAATAAAAAATGCTATGAATAATAACAATTTATATATAATAGCTAGCAAGACATGTGCTTTATAACCAAACAAAATTCTATTGATGGGCAGTGAAGGAGATTTGAGAAAATGGAACCATTTTACCTTTTAGATATTCTGTCTTTACTTTATAAAATATGGGAAATGGCTGGGTGTGGTGGTGCATGCCTACAATCCCAGTACTTGCGAGGCTAAGATAGGAGGATCACAGGTTGAGGCCAGTCTCAGCAATTTAGCGAGACTCTCAGTAACTTAGTAAGACCCTGTTTCAAAATATTGCCCCTGGCCTGGGTTCAATAACCAGTAAAATAAATAAATGGAAAATGATTGTGACTTTTTGAGCTATAACACGTGGCTATAGAATTCTTCTATGGTCTAAAAAGAAGTTAAGCTTTGCTCTTCTTTGTAGCAAAAAATGGTCTTGGTTAGCCAAATAGCTTGATGAGCTGGTTTAATTTTGGAAAGATCAATCTCGTGCCTTGCTGTAATGGACCATAATTAAAATAGTAAGATTGGACTGGAGTTGATAAATCGGGGAAGAGAAGAGAATAGATCAAAGTAAGAGGCATGGCTGGAGCTTAAAGAGAGAGGGGTATCTTCTTCCTATAAAAGGACAAGTAGAGGGACTTTGAGAGTAAAGACATCCAATATTCAATTTAAAGTTAATTATTATGCTGCATTATTATATAACCCATTTCTATAGCCTCCAAACCTATGATGATGATGATGATGATGACGATGACAACGACGACAATGATGACAGCAACAGTGGAGATTGTGATGTTGATGGAGATGGTGATGATGATGATGATGATGATGATGATGGTGATGGTGATTGCAGTTCATCTTTATTGAACACTTACTTTCCAAACAATATACTAAGCAGTTTAACTACTTTATACATTTAATGATCACAAAAGTTCTATTTTCCCACCTGTACTTCTTCCAGATGAGGCATCAAGGCAGAGAGCAGTTAAGTAACTTGGTCCAGTGAACATCTTTTGAGGGCGGAGCCCAGCTGTTGACCCAGATGTTCTGACTCCAGGGCTGACTTGTAATTCTACCCCGATGTCACCCATCAAGCAAGCTCATGACCTCATATTAGTGCCAGTGAAGACATCCGATGGTTTCCAGTGAACTGTTGTGGACTGAAGACAGGCGGTTATGCGAGGGTCAGAGCCAGAGATCTAGGACTCCATGGAAACAAGAGTATGTAACTGACGATGGGAAAAATAAACAGCAAACCCCTCCACCGCCATGAAACCCCAGAGGCCCCGGGAAGCTTGCTGGAACTTCTATCAGGTGTGACTCGGGCTGTTGAGACAATTTTATTACATCTTAAAGCAAACAATTACTTCAGCTAGCTGGATCACTTAAATTCATCCCAGAGGTTGCAATAATACTTATAATCATTAAACTGCTAATGTTCCTTAAATGGATCTGAAGATAATGCAAGCCACACCCAAATTCTAATGGAATCTTTTAACTTGCTCAAACTATTTTAAAATTTATTTAATCAAATATAAATGTATACAAACTGCCAAGAAAGATAAAAACAGTTATCAAAGAAAAATGAAAGCATGAGATAATAAGACATGAAGTTACTTGAATTAACAAAACATATTTTTCAAATCAGAAAACCAGTCAATGTCCAATGTTTGAATGAACAAGTAAACATTTGAAAAAGGACCTAGATTACTCTCCAAATCTAACACCAAACAAAATTTCAAATGGACTAAAGATTTAAGTATGAAAAATTAACATAAAAATACTAGAAGAAAATGGGTGAGTAATCTTGGTGTGGCAAAGACCTTTCCAAGTTTGAGGTAACCTCTACCTGACCCCTAACTACCAAAAAAAGGGCAAGAGGGTGACTTCAGGACTGGATAAGATGGCTGAATGAGCTGAGCACTTGCAACTTTCCCCAGCTTCACCCAAAATCTCATGAAGTGCATGTTTTAAAACAATAATAAACTCTAACTGGTTTATTAATAATAATAATTAGAAAGAGTGTTACCATCAGGTAAGACATATTTTAAAACTCCTGAAAGAATATGAATGGATCGGAGCAACATGGAGAAAGAAGATGCTGCAGAGAACCCGGGCCTCAGATGCTTGCAGGAGAAACATCTCCAGGAGAGAGAGAGAGGCAGAGGAGGTAGGGAGCCCAGGGGCCATGGAGGTGAGGCGGGGCAGCGGGATCCAGAGTTACTGTGTGTGTGCATTCATTGAAGACCTGCTTCCAAGTATTTACATCCAGACAAGAAAGTGAGTGGACACGAGGTCCAGAGAAACAGGGCAGTGTCTAGCTAGTGATCCCGACCAAGGGGGAGAGGGCGCAACATCTCAGTAAAGATGGCAGATCAAACACCCACAGTTCTTACTCTCCCTTCCAAAGCCCCTATAAAAGAATCATAAAGGAGATTTTAATATGACTTAACACCTAAGCCTGAAAGTTGAAAGGAAGGGGAGCAACTGTAACAAAAGTCTGGATGCTGCAGAGCAGATGGCCCAGTGGTAACTGTCCCAAGAAAACTGACTCCCAAGGGCAGGAGGGGCAAGCCAGGAAGCTGTCTGATTTGGTGCATCAGGCCGGAGCAGGGCAGCATATGGTACCTCTGGAAGTAGGAATGGAGGTCGTACCAAAGAGTGGGTGTTTAAGAAGCAGGTGATCCCCGAGCCATCGCCACTGCCACAAGCTCTCCAGCAGAAATCCCCAGCCCTAGAAAAGGGATGAGAGAGAAGGAGCAGGGACCACTGGGACTGGTGTGCCGTTCAAGGGAGCAAAGCAAACATTGACTTAGCTGGATGCAACACTGTGATCAGTCACCAGAACCCAGGCAGGCAGAACTAGATCCTCCAGACAGGAAAGGGAAGGTCCTTTTTTAGGGAGTGTGAGGGCCCAAGAGAAAAGGGCTAATTAGTCAGACATGTGGCGCATGCCTGTAATCCCAGCTTTTGGAAGCCTGAGACAGGAGGATCATGGGTTCAAGGCCAGCCTCAGCAACGAAGTGAGACTCTCAGCAACCTAGCGAGACCCTGTTTCAAAAATGAAAAATAAGATAGGGCCAGAGTTGAGCTTGGAGGTAGAATTCCCATGCTCAATCCCCAGTAAAACACACACACACACACACACACACACACACACACACACACACACCACACATACACACATATTATCCTGAAGATAATCCATAGGTTTTAAGCCACACACTCAGTCTCAGAGCTCCAACACACATACCACATATTTTTTCCTATTCCCAGAAGAGTGATTGAACTCCCTGCTGCTCTCCTGGAGAGCCGGGCACAGTGCTTAGGTTCTCATTCACTCCCGCTTTGGAGTCCTTTGGAGTCCTGGACACAGGACTGAGGAGGGCAGCCCTGGGAGTAGGCTTTGCACCTCTGCCACCCTCCGCACACCCACCCAGCTTGGCGACCAGCACCTACAGGATTTACACACTGATTTCCTCCTGGGCCTCCACCCTTGAAGTGGGGATGAGCCTGGTCATGCAATTGGCCAGCACTGCTGATAGAGTTCTCAGCCTCCTCCCGCATTGCTGCTGAGCGTCTTCGTAAAATCACCCAGGCTGGGGAGCCAGAGGCCCCCAGGAAAGGTAGTACCCAGCATCCATGTGGCATGGCGGTTGTACACAGGGCTTTGGAACCAGGTATTCCTCCATCCAATCCCCAGCACTGTTCTTCCCAGGCACAGAGCCTCAGACAAGTTGCTCAGCCTCTCAGAGCCCCCATTTTCCAACTTGACAGTTGGGGAAACAAGAATGCTTCTCCTCCCAGGGTGTTTGGTTGTGAAAATTTCATGGGGTTTGTTCTCAGCCTAGAGTCTGGTCTATGTCAAGGCACAATAAATGTTGTCTTAAAATAATCAAAATAAAAATCTGAAGGCATACAATTAGACCAAAGCCATCAGTCAAGTGGTAGTGTGTGTGTGTGTGTGTGTGTGTGTGTGTGTGGTGAGAGAGAGAGAGAGAGAGAGAGAGAGAGAGTGCATGCCTGAGATTTTCAATTGCTTTTCTCTGGTAACTAATGTTCTTGAGGAACTTCTACTGAGTGTATCAGTTATTCGTATATTTTCTTTAGAGCAGGGTGTGTTTGAGCCATTGCTCATCTTAAAAATTAGATTATTTGTCTTATTACTGAGTTGTAGGGATTGTTTATATATTCTGGACACAAATCCTTCATTAGATGTATTTATAGTGAACATGTCCTTCTAGTGTGTATCTTGCATTTTCATTTTCTAAATGTTTTTCTTTCAAAGAGCATAAGTCTTTGATTTTGAGGAAAATTGATTGTATTAATCTGTTTTCTGTTCCTATAAAGATACCCGAGATTGGGTCATTTATAAAGAACAGAGGTTTACGTGGCTCCTGGTTCTGGAGGCTGAGAAGCCCACGAGTATGGTGAGCATGGTGCAGCATCTGGTGAGGGCCTTCCTGCTGCGCCGCATCATGGTGGAGAGCAGGGCATGGTGAGACAGAGCCAGCTCAGCTCTCGCTTCCTCTTCTCATAAAGCCCCAGGGCCATCATGGGGGCTCCATCCTCATGACCTCATCTAACCCTAATTATTCCATCTCCAAATGGCATGAGCAGGTTAATTCGGGGATTAAGTTTCCACGAATGCTTAACACATTCAAACAATAGCATTATCATTTTTAAATGGTTTTTTTATTTCATGTTTTATGCCTTTGGAGTCCTATTTAAGGAATCTTTGCTTACCTCAAGGTTGAAAGGATTTCCTTCTATGGGTATAGAATTTTCATAGTTTTAGTTTCTGTGTTTACATCTGTGATCCACTAAAGTTGGTTTTGCATGTGTGGTCAGATAAGGACTGAGGTTCGGTTTTTTTTCTATCTGGATATCCAGTTATTTCAGCACCATTTGTTAAATTGATGATGCTTTTACCTTTTGGATTACTTTGGCACCTTTGTCAAAAATTAATTGACTATATTTGTATGTGTCAATTCAAAACTGTCTGTCCTTTCCCATTGTCTATATGCTGAGCACTACGCTGTCTTAATTGCTGAGGTTTTTTTTTTTTTTTTTTTTT
>PVJS01024872.1:0-28319 GCA_004027185.1 Glis glis
AACTTCGTGAGACCCGGTTTCAAAATAAAGTATAAAAAATAGGGCCGGGGACGTGGCGCGGAGGTAGAACGCCCCTGCGTTCAATCCCCGGTACCGCAAAAAAAAAAAAAAAAAGAAATCAAAGGTCTAAATAAATGGATAGATATTCTGTATTCATGGATTTGAGGGCTCAGTATTATTAAAATGTCAGTTCTTCCTAACTTGGTCTATAATTTTATTCAATCCCAGTGAAAATCCCAACAAAATGTTTTGTGGATATCAACAAACTGAATCTACAGTTTATGTGGAAAGACAAAAGACCCCAGATAGCCAACCCAATATTAAGAAGAACAAATTGAATGACTGACATTAATCAATGTCATAATAAATAACATCAAGTAGTCAAGACAGCGTGGTATTGGTGAAAGAATAAACACATAGAAAATGTCTCTCGCTGGGCATGGTGGCGCATGCCTGTAATCCCAGGACTTGGGAGGCTGAGACAGAAGGATAGCAGGTTCAAGGCCAGCCTCAGCAATTTAATGAGGGCCTCAAAATCTTAGTGAGACCCAGTTTCAAAATAAAAATAAAATAGGGCTGGGGTTGTGGCTCAGAGGTAGAAAGACTCTGGGTTTAGTCTCCAGTTGCATGAGCACACACACACACAGAAAAAAGAAGAAGAAGAAAAAAAATAATGCCTCTCCAACACTGAAACAATATGCTAAAAAATAACTTTGGAAACAGATCTTGTATTTTCCACCAAAACTAGAAACTGTGTCCCCACAGAAACCTGTACACAAATGTGATCTACCAGTCTCATCTTTTCCTGTGTACCTTTTCAGAGACATTCCCAGTACATATACAAATATCTGGTTTTCTCCACCCACAAAGGATAGCATGTTGTATACAATGTTTTTACCTTGCTTTTTCAATTCATACATTTTAGAAGAAATTCCATGGAAAACATTCTTGTAAGGTTGTCATCATTTTCCCATGGTGAAGGAAATTTAGTTTGTATCCAGTGTTTGCTACTCCCGAAAATGCTTCAGCAATTACTCCTATGCTATCCATCTTTGTGGTGCATGAGAACATCTGAAGTACAAGCTCTGAAAAGTGGTGTTGCTGATAAGTGTTGTGTGCACTTTTAATTCTGATAGATGCTACCAAATAATCCTTCAGAGAGATGACACCACTCTATATGAGTATCCTTTTTATTGAGAGTTCTTTTTATTGAGAATGTGAGAATTCCTTTTATTTTCCCTACATCACTAGATGAAAACTCTCAAATTGTGGTTATTTGCATAAGTCTTATGAATGAGATTGGGCATCCTTTCTTATATTAATGTGTCATTTTTTGCTCCTTTCCTTTACTCACTTTCTTATTGGCTTGTGTCCTTTCTTATTCATATATATCAACTCTCTAAATATTAAGAAAATTAGCTACCCAAGCTTGATGACTCAAAACAATAACAAATATGAGTATTGCTCCTGAATGCAGGCATTCACTGGCATCACGTGTTTTTTCCTCAGGGTCTCACATGAGTTTTAGTCAGATGGTGACTGGGGTTGTTGTCATCTTAAAGATGTCTTCTCAGCCTATTTTAGGAATATAGAGTAGTCATAAGTCAATGTCCATCCTATTCATTGGTTCTGGCATAGACCTTTATATGTCCGTTCCTTTGCTAGATTCCTTTGCTAGACTGCGGATGGGGCAGGCACCCTGAGCAGTGCCTATTATAGTATCAGGAGTGAGGTCTGTGTAGCAAAATGGTCTGGGAGGAAAGAAGTAATAAGAAGAGTAACTGATGTCTCCACAGCAGAATATTTAAATATTAATGCAGACAAGATATATTAAGTGATTATTACCTTCTAGAACTGTTCTAGCTACTGGGTCTTTAGCTGGCAAGGAGGGTGGAGAAGACAATTCAAGTCATTTCCTTCACAGAGTTTACAAGTACATAAGTAGATATTTAATATGTCAGACTGGGTGAGTTCGTTTAGTGTGAGAGAAGACAGAGAAAAGGTATGAGGACTGAACTGTAGGTCCTTAACATATGGGATTCTGGGATATGGGAAGAAATTAGAAGAGAAGGTTGAGAAAGGGCCACCTGTGAAGAGGACGTACAATCAAGAGGCGATGGCATCCTGACAACTGAGTGCACACATGTTTCAAGGAGGCTGGACTGATGGGATGAGCCGCATGATTCTGATTAGAAAGCTGAGAACTGACCAAGGGAGCCAGTTCACAGAGTTTATCCTCAGCCTCGGCGAGAGCGAACTCAGGGAGTGATGGATACAAGAGAAAACAAATGGAAGATGGAGATGGGGTATAGAAACCTCGGTGAGTGTTGTGACAAAATAACAGAAATAGAGATCCTACTGGAAGGAAAATGTGCAAAATGAAGGCTGATGTTATACACATCTATGTTATTAGCACAGCTGTATACTGATGAAGATAACCTTATCAAGTGTGGGAATTTATATAAGAGATAATGTTCAGTTGCTGGAGTGCTTTTTTAAATAGATAGGAGAGCACATATTTTGGAGAACTGGAGAAAGGAGTACAGATAATTCATTCACAGTTAAAGTTGGAAAGGCACAAATATATGGCATATATTCAATAGGTGGGCAGGCCCATGTCATGGAGGGATCTTTGAAAGTTCTCTGACAGCATCTCCTTGCTTATGAGATGGGACCAAGGTCACCAGTTAATGTGAGGAGAGAACACTGTGAAATAAGCATTCAGAGGAGGTCATGAGAAATAAACAAGGGAACAGGTGTTCCTGAGGAGGAGCCCAAGGCCTTACCTGAGATAAGTGAACATAAACTTGAAGGGAGACATTAGTTCTTGAGGGACTGGGTGATTAATTAGCAACCAGCAATCGTTTCTATTATTAGGATTGTGGCCCAAATTAATTTGTGACCAAGACAGATTAATGCAGGTAATTAACATTACATAGTGGAAACTGGGTGTGGTGGCACACGCCTGTAAGACCAGTACTTAGGAGGCTGAGACAGAGGCTCACAGGGTTGAGGCCAGTCTCAGTAACTTAGCAAGACCCTGTTTCCAAATAAAAAATAAAATAGGGCTGGGGGTATAGATTGCAGATAGAATGCCCCAAGGTGGTTCAGCCCTCAGTAATACACACACACACACACACACACACACACACACACACACAACATAGAGGAAGAGAAGACAAGTAAATAAACTAGTTAATAAATGTTTACCATGCCTTTGCTATGTGCTTGGCATTGTAGTAAAAAAAAAATTGATATCTTACCTTAATGAAATGCCTGAGCTAAGTGGGAGGACTCAGATAAAAATGCAGGCGAGATGAAACACTCTTATTTACTAACCATCACAAAAACAGCAAATCAAAGGCAGTGTGTACTCACTTGCCCAATGTGTTGTCCAGGAAGTGCACATTATGGGTTCTGAGAAAAGCCAGCTTGCTGTGAGCTGGAGGAAAGAGAATTCTTTCTCTTCTTTTTATGGAAACTGCATAGGGAATGATGAAATAAATCATGTAGGAAAGTAGAATGGACTGAATGAAATCTAGGGATTCTGAAGCAACTGTGGGCAGTTAAATTCTGTGTTCTTCACTTAAGTAGCACTGGGGACAAACTACTTAATATTTCTGCACCACAGTTTTCTCATTTGTAAAAAAGAGATGATAATTCGTGTGCCATGAAGTCTGATAGAGTCTGTATTTTGGAGGTACAACTGGCTTCTTGGCAGCTTGCAGGAAAGAGCAAATCTTTCTGTCTTTAGTAAAAAGAAAATAAAACAACTTTTCCTGTCCTTAGTAAAAACAAAACTTAACATCAACAGGGAGGCTCACACGATTCAAGAAATCAAAGGAGTAGGTACAAGTTGGGGAAGAACCAGGGGTGCTCCAGCGCTGAACCAGGCGTGTAAGCATGTGTTCCACACACAGCACAGCAGCTGTCAACAGCTGCCACTGCCAAATCCCATGGCTCTGATTCTATGGTCAGGCAATTCCCTGAAAATTCAAAGTCCAAATGTAGGAATGTCTGAGTGTTCAAGTGTTGGTCATGAGCCACTCCTTGGCTGTCAGAGAACAGAGAGCAGAAAATCTACCTCTTTGTCTTGCACCTTCCACAAAGACTCATAGAGTGAGTGATTTCTCCAGAGGACAAAGTGGTTTTATGTGTGGCAAGTCAAATTAAAAAGAAAACAAAAACAAACGTAGAAATGGTCACTATCATAACTTTTCAAAACACACATTTTCCTCCTTCCCATATTGTTATTTCCATAAAGGAAAGACTCCCATTTACTATAATGGCATATACTCCTTCCTCCCTAAAGTGAAACAACTCAAAGGTACAGACTCAACCGCCTTCGTTTCCAAGTTTAGGATCTTGGGGCAATAATATCCTGATTTCTATCTCATTATCTCATCTTAATGTTCTGCAAATTGTGAAATGAAATATAAACTCAGCAACCTGCAACAGCAACATACTTCCAAAACAAGAAGGGAGAAATAAAGAGGAATGGCAAAATAATTCATTAAATTATATCAATAAAATATATAGATACACAGTAAAGAATAATATAGGTATAAGATAACAAGACCATAGTCCTTTAAATTGTTCTTTCTTGCCATTTAGATTCTTTTTCCTTCAGCTTAAAATTCAGTTAGCTGGACTTTCTTACCTGCTGGAGTGTGTGGCCATCACGTCTGAAGCAGCTGAGCCCTTGATGGTTGCATCTACATGGTCTTACCATCCACCATTACTCCTCTCTGCTGCAGTTAGGGGAAAGCAACCTTATTTCTTGGTAATCAGGATCAGTCACTCCTCTCTACTCTATAACTCCTTTTTTGTCTGTTCGCCCATTGGCATGAAAAGATGGAAAAAGCTAGGTAGAAGACTTTCCTTCTAGTTCAGCACAAATATTTTTGGGGTCCTTTAAAAGAAATACTTATTTCATAAAAAAATCGAAGGCTATAGAAATGGAGATAGGGTAGTAAAAATTTTGTTAGGTTGATCATTAGGTCTAATCTTAGGAGTTGTTATTTCTACTTCGATCCTACTATAGAATCATATATTTTCCCACCTTTTTAGCATAGCTGCTTCTGGGTGACAAGTTACATAATAAGCCAGGCAAGCCCCACAGACCTCAGGCTGTCCTCTACTTCCTTCACTTTAAAATGAAAGCATTGTCAGGCGGGACACCATGGTAACATATAGGCATTCTGGATGTGCACAGATGGTGTTGCTAGAAGAAAATGGTGAGCAGGAGATGTAAAGCCAGACCCTGAGTGTATGTTTCCTCCAAATTGCTACTTTTGAGAACAGTCAGGTAGGGGTAGAACACTGGACACTGGTCTTGCTCCTCATTTATCTAATGTGCCTTATGCTTCCTATTTTCTCTTTAGTTTCCACATATGAGAGAAAACATAACAACCCGTGACTTTCTGAGACTGGCTGATCTCAGCATAATATTCTCTAATTCCATCCATTTTCCTGAAAATGACATAATTTTGTATCTGCATAATGTGCAGACCTTGAATTCCTCATGCTCTTTGTATTGACCAGGGGCAGCTGCAAGGCAGGCCCGGAAGAGTTGCCCTCAGTGGGCAGGTTCTTCCTGAGATAAGAGGGGGATCAACTCATGGCAGATGCAGCTGATGTTACACAATTATGCTTGATCTGAAATGCATACTAGTTGCTAACTTTACAGCTTGAAAATGACAAGGCAAAATTACTTACAATGATATAAATAGACAAATGTGGAGACAATCTTAGACTATGAGTTACATTTGACAGGGAAAGTTGTGCCATTTCTATGGAATCTACTAGGAAATTCATTTCCTTCTTGGCTTAGATTTCTTCCTGGGAGGTACAAATAAAACACAAAATAATTTCATGAGTTTTTTTAAAGCAAGAATTTTTGAAGAATGGGTAATTCATTCACTAAACACATAGTTATAATATTTTTACTACATATAAAATATATATGGGGTAAGACATACAGAGAGATAGATTTCCCAGGGAAATATGTAAATATAGAGAATATAAGGCAATCAATGAAAAAGTAAACATAATATGAGTAATTCAGATAATATCTTCTCAATGAGGAAGTCTTTATAAATTACATTACACTTTCTTTGCTTGCTTTCCGTATTATGCCTAATCATGCATCATTTTAATACATTGACTATTTCCACAACACCACACAGCTAAAGTAGGGAAATAATAATGACAAACAACATCCCCTAAAGAGTAAGAAAAGAAAACTGGAACTATTTTCAATAAGGCCTTGCTAAAATGCACTGAAACATTTGCCCAATATGAGAAAAAGGTCAATGTTTCATTTGTCTCTAGTAAATGCTGCTTTAGAAGCAAAATCAAGGAGCACTCTCCAAGAGCCTGTGCTTCCATTAGTAGAACTATAACAGTATTTAAGTGGTTCCTTTCTCCTTGCATATTGCCACTAGGTTTAATAGCCTTAGAATTTTTTGTAACATGAAAACAACATTAAAAGCAAAGTCTGCCTTGAACTCTATTTTATCAAACAGAAACTCTTTTTTTAAATAAATTTTTGCACATTTGATGTTATGGGATTATATAGGTAGTAGAATGGTTATTATAGCAAGGTAGATTAGCATATCTATTATTTCACATAGTTACTTTTTTGTGTGACAAGACCAGATAAATTTACTTTTAAAGCAAAAATCTTTAATACGATACAATTTTATTAACTTCAGTCCTCAAGTTGTACATTGGGTCTCTAAATTTGTTCATTTTACACACCTGCTATTTTGTATCTTTTGATCTGCAATCTCGCCCTTCCCTCCCTACTCCCATGGCTTCCACCACCTCCCAAGCCCATGGTAACCATTGTTTCATTTTCTGTCTCTTTGAACTCTTTTTAAAAAATTCCACATGCATGGAGGCACTTGCCTGTAATCCTAGTACTTGGAGAGTTGAGACAGGAGGATGGCAGGTCTGAAGCCAGCCTCAGCAACTTAGATGCTCAGCAACTTAGCACGACTCTCTTTCCAAATAGAAAATAAAATAGGGCTGGGGGTGTAGTTCAGAGGTAGAATGCCCCTGGGTTCAATCCTGACACACACACACACACACACACACACACGGGGGATCATGCAATATTTTTCTTTCTGTGTCTGGATTATTACGCTTAGCATAATGTACTTAGTTCCATCCATGCTGTGGCAAATGGGGGTTCTCCTTTCTAAAGCTGAATATTATTCTATTGTGTATATATGCGGCATTTCTTTATCCATTGAAAGGCATTTAGGCTGCTTCCATGTCTTGCCTATTGTGAATAATGCTGTGATGAACACAGACAGTCAGATACCTTTACAAGGTGATCAGTTCATCTCCTTTGTGAATACATCCAGAAGAGGGATTGCTGGCTCATATGGTAGCTCTATTTAAAAATTTTTTTTCATAACCTCCGTTCTGTTTTACAAAATGGCTGTACCAATTTACATTCCCACCAACAGTGTACAATGGATTCCTTTATTCTGTACCTTCAGCAACATTTGATATCTTTTATCATTTTGATAATAGACATACTTATGGGTATGGGGTAATATCTCATACTGGTTTTAATTTGCATTTCCCTGGGGATCAATGATGTGGAGCATTAGTTCCTACACCTGTTGGCCAGTTTTACATCTTCTATGGAGAAATATCAAACTCTTCAACATATTTTTGAACCTCCTTGGTTTCTACTTTTTGAGGAAAAGATGATGGGTATAATGTTTTGCTAACTAGGTCAGTTTTTTGTTTTGTTTTTATATTTTTAAAACTCAGTAAGTTTGCAGTTCTCATGGTAAGTTTCTGGGTCTTAGCTAATTCTGTAAGGGGTCATCATGACTAAAATTTGTATTTACCTCCAAATCCTCTCATTTGTATCCTACTGTTTTCTTATCTCAGCTCCCAAACTACCTTCCCCTGAGATCACTGGGCTGCTTCTAATGAGGTATGAAGAGGCTTCTTGCCCCTCTCTCTAACCTTGGACAAACTTTCTCTTTACTGGTTCTTTCCCTTTTAGTGTTTAAATAATTTTTTAAAGTTTTAATTGACACATAGTAATTGTACTTATTTATGGGGTATGGTGTGGTATTCTAATACGTGTATATAATGTAGTCTCAAGATCAAATCAATTAGTACATTTATAGCCTTAAACATTTATGCTTTTTTGCATTGGAAATGTTCAAAATTCTCTTTACTAGCTGTTTTGAAATGCACAATTAATTGTAATACACTGAAGTTATCCTGTGTTACAAAGCATTAGAAGTTTTATCTCCTATCCAACTGCACGCCTGGACCTGTTAACTACCTTCTCTTTACCCCCGCTGCCTTCTGCCACCTACTGTGATAACCACTTATACATTCCAGTTCCATGAGATCAACTTTTTTGCTTCCACACATAGGTGAGTACTTGTGGTATTTGTCTTTCTGAAGTCTACCCTATTCTCTCCCAAGTTAAAAACTGAAACAAAATGCAACAAAATGCATTGAAAGAATGATGGGGCAAAACTTCTCACTGCATCATGAGCCAGGGGGCAAAAACAAGAGCGAGGAAGTGACTGCGATCCCACAATCTCCTTCGAAACACACCCCCGGTGACCTCAGCCTCCCACAGGCCCTGCTTGTTAAAGGTCTCAGCACTCTGGGCTGGGGTCAAAGCCTCCAACACATGGACACTTATTTAAACCATCCAACCACCAGTCAAGCATTTTTGAAATAAATAAATTTTCTCTCAGTTTGAATTAGATCACACTAAAAGATTTCTTTATAAGAATATGAGTTCTGTATCCAGAGCTCTTGGCTTCAAATCTCACCTCCTCCCTTAGTAGCTATGTAATCCTATGCAAGTTTCATAATCCTTTAGGCCCTCAATTTCCTCTACCTTGGGGAATATACTAGGGTTATAGTGGTGATCAAGGATATTAAATCAGAAAGCACTTAGAACAGTGGTCACCAGGCTTATGTTAAGTATTTGATAGATGTTAGCTATTGTGATTGATTGAGCGAGTGATTGATATCATCCCTTAAAACTTTTTCCCCCTGAAGTGTTTCTCAAATCCTGGTCAATGAGATTAGGTGCTTGACACTTTCACTATAAGGCCACTTTGATTCTTCATTGGTGTGGATGGAATCTAAAACTTTCTTCGGCTATAGCCCACCCCCTGCTCCAAGGGGACTGGGCACAATGGTGAGGGCTAAAGAGACTCATAGCAGAGGGTAAGGTGGACCATTCAGCCCAGGAAGCCTGAGGGGGATCTGCAAGAGACTCGGGTATTTGTGCCACTGACAGCCCAGGGAAAGCCATCAGTCCAAGTGTGCTGCCAGCTCTGATCAAGCTGAGAGAGGCCAGATTGTGAGCCACATTAGTGGCTGATCTGAGCACTGAGGCCAGAGGAATGCTTGCGATGGGACACCAGGGACAGCGTGAGGATGTTGCTTAGCTCTGAGGACCTTTCCCTTCAGAGGTCACGTGAGACCAAATATTATTTATTCTACATACCTCTTAGGTCTTCTATTTTCATTCCTGAAACAGGGACCTTCCCTCTCACCTGGATTTCCACAACAATAGCTAGTCTCTCTCTTTCCAGGCTTGTTCCTTGTAACACGTTTATTCCATTGTGGAGAGTGAGATTTCATTTTTTTTAAACTGATGCTATGATCTGAATGTTTGTGTCCTTCCAAAATTTACACATTGAAATCTAATCCCCAGTGGAACAGTATGAAGAGGTGGAGTCATTAGGTGGTGATTAGGCCATAAGGGTAGTGCCCCCATGACTGGGATTAGTGTCCACATAAAATAGGCCCAAAGGAGCTTGTTCTTTTCTACCATGTAAGAATACACATGATTGTTATTTTTAAGCATGAAGTTTATAGTATTTTTTTTTTTTGCGATACTGGGGATTGAACCCAGGGGCATTCTACCTTCGAGCTACACCCCCAGCCCTATTTTTTATTCTTTATTTTGAAACAGAGTCTCACTAGGTTTCAGAGGGCCTCACTAAGTAGCTGAGGCTGGCTGTGAACCTTCGATCCTCCTGTCTCAGCCTCCCAAGTACTGGGATTACAAGCGTGCAACACCACAGCCAGCTAAGTTTATAGTATTTTAATATACTTTTATTGTTGCATTGTAATTTTTATTTTTTATTTTTAAATACTTTTATTGGTGCATTATAGTCTTACATCATAATGTAAGTCATAGTGATAGTGACATACATGCACACAGCATTTGGTGGGCTTTCCCCTGGCTCCCTCTCCATCCCCTTCCCTCATACAGGATGTTGAGATTGACATTGGTATTCTCACATATGTACATAATGTCGATGGAAGTAATTCCTTCATGGATCCTCCATCTCCCCCTCCCCTTCCCCTAGACCACCTCCCTGACTCCACTGGAGTTTCTCCTCCATTATCTAAAGTTCCTCTTATATCCCAATTACTCCCTAGTTTTCACATATGAGAGAAAACATATGACCCTTCATTTTCCGTGACTGGCTAATCTCACTTAACATAATGTTCTCCAGGTCCATCCATTTTCCTGCAAATGACATGATTTTGTTCTTCTTTATTGCTGAGTAGAATTCCATTGTATGTATATCCCATAATTCTGCAATCCATTCATCTGTTGATGGACACCTAGGTTGGTTCCATAATTTGGCTGTTGTGAATTGTGCTGCTATGAACATGGATATGGATATGTTACCATAATTCTTTGATTTCAGTCCCTTTAGAAAGATACCCAGGAATGGTATAGCTGGATCATATGGTGAATCCATTCCCAATTTTCTGAGGAATCTCCACACTGATCTCCATATGACTGAACTAATTTGCAATCCTACCAACAGTGTAGAAGAGTTCCTATTTCCCCACATCCTCGAGTGATAGATACATGCATGCACACAGCACTCATTGTGTTTCCCTCTAGTAGCAACCCAAACAGATTAGGAGTTTCCAACTGAAAACACTTCAGAGACATACCTAATTTCCCTAAGGAATCCATTATCTGTTATGGTTTACAGGATCCATTAGAATGTTCTGGGTCTCCCACTTTACCCCTTTGCTTCTCCTCTCCTCTTCTCTACACTCTCACCCCATATTGTCATGTTGACCGCAATGCCTGTGCATGATATTTCCTATTCTAGCAACACTGATTTTCTAGTCTTGCATTTTCCTGACTACATATATAGTTGTTCTTTCCAGTTTTTGCACAGCCTTTTTATGCCCCTGAGTCCTATCAAGGCACCGTGCCTCTGTGTCACTTCCCATACCACAAGGATTAGCATTGCCCACTCGGGTCTGCATTCTGAAGATTGTTAGGATGTCTTGAAAACTCAATGATTAACTTCCTTCTTTCCTTCTTATCTTGGAACCATGAAATAAAGGAACAAGAGAAGTTGAATTTCTGCCCTGAACTTTTAAGCTCTAAAACTATATATATATATATATATATATATATCTAAAACTATATATATATAACTATATATATATAAAACTATATATATCTGTATATATATATATATATACATATATGTATTTTCTAAAAATTATACTGGCTGGCATGGCTTAGATGAAGACAAATGGTTTTCTAATTTTCCCTTGAACTTATTCAAGACATTAAACATCCTTGTTAGGCCAAGAGCAGAAGACAACAAGGGCAGTTAAATCCCCAAGGACAGAGAATAAGGAGGAGACATTGTTTAGTCTGTTTGTGCTGCTACAACAAAATATCATTGACTGCGTGGCTTATGAACACCAGGACTTTATTTCTCATGGTTCTGGAGGATGGGAAGCTCCAGGTCGAGGCTCCAGTCGATTTGTATCTGGGGAGTGTGTGCTTCCTTGTTCATAGAGAGTGCCTTCTCACTGTGTCCTCACATGATGGAAAGAGTAAGGGACCCCTGTGGGGCTTCTTTTCCAATGGCATTAATCCCATTCACGAGGACTCCGCCTTCATGACCTCTCAAGGCCCATCTCCAGACACCATCACATTGGGGATTAGGTTTTCACAAATGAATTCTGGGAGGACACAAACATTCTGATTATAGCGCCAATTTATACTTTCCTAGGTCCTTTTAAAAAACTCTCCCATCAGGTAAGTCACTAGTACTCCTCTGAGAGAATAAAGTAAGGGGATGGGCCCAGAGGCCCAGAGCATTATGGGCTCCCACCATTCCTCTTAGAAACATAAAGCCATGAAATACCATGACTTAGAAGTCCTCAAACAAAGAAGAGCTATATCCTCTTTGGTGCTATATTCCTGCCACCCAGCATACTGCCTGGAGAGGTGATAATTCCAGTCAAGATACATAGAACATTATTATCTTTGATAATTATCTTTGATAATTTTGATATAGATTTGCCTGCATTGGAGGTTGGGACCAATGACCTCTTGGGATTTCGTTTTAGTGTCTCAATCTTAAGGGTTAACTTCTGAGTGTCTGCAATTTTTCAGACTGTGTTACTGATGGAGATCATAATTCGGAGGTCTGCAGTTCTAATCCAATCAGCAGGCCTTTTCTGTAGGACCTGTCCAGTGGTTTCAAAGGACTTTGAATTAGGATACCAGGAAACTTCACATAAACCAGTGGGTTTCTATCAGGTCTTAACTCAGAAGATATGGTAAAATGGGCTCCTCTTTCCATGATGCACAGGCAGTGAGATCTGGCAACAGTGGCCCCTTAGCTGGGATATGATCTCAAACCTGTACCCTGGTCACTTCCCTCTTTTACTGTCCTATATCCAGCCTCGTTCTGTCTGATTATGTTTCCTGCCTGGTCGTGTAACTGGTAGATTTTGTAACTCTTGTTCAATATTTCAAATTGGAAATTGAGGTCTTCTTGGTACATTCGGAGTGAATTTTTCTTTGAAATATGTAGCTCATATTTTTATTTTCCCTTTTTAAAACTCAGTGACAATGATCAATAGGACTCATTCTTATGGAATCAGTTTTCAGGATTCATTAACATTTGATTTAACATGAATGCAATTCATTTATAAGAATATTTTTATTTCCATCTTCTTTTTCCTTTCTTTTCTTTTTCTTTTTCATGGTGCTGTGGACTGAACCCAGGGTCTTGTATATTTGTAAGAATCTTTAAGGTAATGTATTTATTGGATAAACCAGGCACATTTTATAATGGAAACATTACTTGATTTCTAGAACTTAGCCCTCTCGTTGTCCTTGTAGCTTGTCCTTAGGTATGATTAAAGACTTTCCTTGCCTGACAATTTGTCTGAAAGGGAGTATTGCTATTCTCACAAAATAAGGGCAGTGGTTCATATTGACTGGGGTGAATGGTACATCTGCAAAATGCTTTGAGTTTTTCTTATTAATAGGGCTATACAAATTCTCTGAAAGGAGTAAGGGGATAATTGTGATCCTATGATCATAGAAACTCATATCACACATGAGGAAGCAAGAGGAGCATTTATAACAAAAGCATTCACAAGGATTCACCGTAATTCAGAACCAAGGTAAAAGGGTCTCATGTCAGAAATAGCACTATTAGAAGCCAGATAATTATAGAGGTTGTTTAATTAATTCTTTACTCTGAGAAGAAATGCCATTGACACTTCATTATTTTCATACGGAAACCACAATTGGCGCTTTCAACATGTGTATATGAAACCACAAATAGATCCCATCCCTTCATTGTGAAGGCAGCTTCTATTTCTCTATTCAAAGGCATTATCTGCTGGGAATGTCCTTGTAGTTCTCTCTTAATAAATTTCCACACTTCGTCCCTGCATGTTTGTTTACATGAATTGTTAGCTGCAATTTTTAGAATTTAAGAGTTCATATCTTTGGAATAGGAATAGGAAGTGCTCTAAAAATAGATTACCAGTAATTTATTAAAACTATTTAATTCAGACAAAAGTGTTACTCAGAAAGTGGGAGAAAAGCTACTTAAACAATTTTATAGAAGACAGAACAAACCCAAAACCAAAGTGGTCACTCCTTTTTTTTTGTGGTACCGGGGATTGAACCCAGGGGCATTTTACCTCTGAGCTACACCCCTAGACCTATTTTTTATACTTTATTTTGAAACCGGGTCTCACTAAGTTGCGGAGGGCCTCACTAAGTAGCTGAGGCTGGCCGTGAACTTGCAATCCTCCGGTCTCTGCCTCCCAAGTACTGGGGTTCCAAGCGTGTGCCACCACGTCCGGTGTGGTCACTCCTTTTATAGTTTCTTTTTATCTATTACTTTATTTTATAAGATTCATACTTAAGAGATGATTATTTTTCTGTAAATCTTTCTATTAAAAGAGGGATGTTTAGAATCAAGAAAGTGATTTAAAAACTACACGTTTGTATTCTTAACAGTTTTTTTTTACATATGTTTTCAAAAGGCAAATTGTTCACTAGTCTAGTTTTTTGGGTATATTTTTTGTGCTCTGATTTAAGGCAGCTAGAGATACAAAATAATTTTTCTTTGTATTTACTTTTCTTCTCACTTTATATGCAATTAAGCTCTTAAGGGAACCATTAATTGTTGCATAGCTATTAGAAATAAGTTGTATAAAATATTGCCTTAAGAAAGACATAGGCAAGTATAATATATGATACTAAGAATAAAATAATAAAGATTTAATGATACATATTATCAATAATTCAAGCCCAAATTATATTTTCCTCTTTCATTTTGTGTTCAGTATTTGAAAACTAGACAGAGTGTCATAAATGGCAGAATAGGCTTGACAACAAACCAAACTAAGAAGTGAATTGATTTGATGAGTGACTTTTATAAAGTAATTCATATCCTTAGGAATAGTTCAACATAGCATCCTATGGAAATGACCTTGAATGAAAAAATACTAAAAGAACTAAAAAAAATTATTATATGTGTTATGTTTTGTAAGTATGTGTTATTTTGAGTTTGGCTGGGTATCCTAAAAATTCACCATACTATTATTCATAAAATCAAACAAATTAACAATATACTTAATATTGTTCAGACAAGCCTGGAGAGATTAAAGTCCTAAATTGCTCACTAAATTATCAACTGTGCTAAGTCAGGGGGTCCTGACTCATGTTTCTCCGCATACCAACACCCATCTGTATTCCACATATGCACTGTCGTGGCATTTCACTGAATTCAATTTAGCAAAAATCCCTAATTCATCCTTCTAGATACAAACAGTAATTCAATCTAATTGTATTAAAATTGAGCACGTCTCATGTGTGTGGCAAAATACTCTCAAGATGATTCAGGATTTGTGACACAAAAAGCTAGAGAATAAACAGAATTGTAAGTGTTATGGTAGCAGCATAATTCTGTTTTAGGATGACAATGAAGATTTACACAGAAGGAACTCCTGATCAACTCACAAAGATTAGGAGATTAAAGAAAACCAGAGAAAATAGCATTAATAATGTTCAGAGGTGGGTGTGTCAGTCAGCTTTTCCTTGCTGTGACAAAAATACCTGACATGAACAACATAGAGGAGGAAAAGTTTATTTGGCTCATGGTTTCAGAGGTATATTCTGCCAACTCAAAGGCAGACATTGTGGAGGCAGAGTGTGACAGAGGAAAGCTGAGCTCAACTCATGGCAGCCTGAAGCAGGGAGAAAATTCAGAGGGGCCAGGGCATATATAATCCCCAAGGCCATGTGTTCAGTGACCCACCTCCTCCAGCCACACACTACCTGCCCACAGTACCACCCAGTAAATCCATTCAAACTATTAATCCATCAATGGGTTTAGCTACTAATGAGATTAGAGCCCTGATTCAATTATTTCACCTCTAAACATTTTTGTATTGCCAATACATGAGCTTTCTGGGGGCCATTCTACATTCAAATCATAACAGTGGGTGAGAGTTTATCAGCTCTCAGTTCCAGGATATACAGGCAATTCAGAGGATGCTGGGGAGATGAGGCTAAAGTTTAGTCAGGTCATGGAAGACCTCCTCCTCAATGTGCACTTTCTCCTGCATCCTCTGAACTGAAAAATAGCATAAATCACACACAGCTCCCATCTGAACCCTCAAAGTCTTTAGTTCCCATTTGCTGACACCTCCCACATTGAATGAGTTAAACCTGTTGTCAGTTCTATCTCCTTCACTATCCTCACAGATCTGATTTCTTTGTCTCTCACATAACCTACTGGAATAATATTCTACTTCTTTATTTTCATTGCTGCCAGTGTCTAGAGTATTCAGGGTTTATTTATTTATGTACTGGGGATTGAACCCAAGGGCACTCTACCTCTGAGTTACACCACCAGCCATATTTACTTTTTATTTTGAAACAGGGCCCCACTAAATTGCTGAGGCTGGCCTAGAACCTGCGATTCTCCCAAGTACTGGGATTACAGGCATGCACCACCACAACCAGTTTGTGTCCAGAGTATTAAAGAATCAAGTTATAACATAGAGCATTAATGATAATTGCACAACTCAAGGTATTTTGACGAAAAGAACAAGCTCATGTAATCACGATTCAGATCAGGAAATAAGCCACTGCTGGTCCTTTAGAATGTTACTGGGAAAAGAAATCTATAAATCAGATCAAGTTGATTGATACTGTTGTTCAGACGATCTATGTCCTTCCTGATTTCTTTTTTTCTACTCATTTATAAATTTCCAATAAAAGGATAAAAAAATCTTAAACTCTGTGACATTATTTATTTCTCCCTTTAATTCTTTCATTTTTGCTTCATGTGTTTTGGGGTTTTGTTATTATTTACAAATAACATTTGTTGTTTGTATATACATTTGTTATTATTCTGTCTTCCTAATGAACTGAAAATTCAATCATTATGAAATGTCACTTCTATTCATGGTAATACTTTTTGTCTTGATGTTTGTTTTATCTGGTATTAATATAGTTACTCCATCTTTCTCATACTTTATATTTTTCAGAGCTTATCTTTTTCTATTAGTTTTCAACCAGTCTCTGTCATTCTATTTAAAATATGTCTCATGTAGAATATATAAACTGTTTTTTTAGTGTATTCTATTTCTGCCTCAGTTGGAGAATTTAGTCCATTTGTATTTATTGCAATTACTGATATGATTGGATTTAGGTCTACCGATCTATTTGTCTTCTGTTTATCCCCTCTGGTTTTGAATTCCTATTCCACCTTTTCTTCCTTCTTTTGGATGATATGAATAGGTTATTATAATTTCATTCAATTTATATATGAGTTTAAGATTTGTGTATTATTATTTTCTTGTTTTTTTTAGGGATTACAATATACATTATTAACTTTTCCCAGTCTTCTTAATGTTATACTATTTCACTTAAAGTGTAGAATTTGCAATAGTATAGGTTGATTATCTCCTGCCCTCTGAAACTCCAACTGTAAGTATGGTTTTCCTTTTCATTATGTTCTAGATGACTCTTATGATCTTTTCTATATCTTTATCCATTTTTTTTGTGGTACTGAGGATGGAACCCAGGGGCATTCTGCCTCCGAGCTATACCCCCAGCCCTATTTTATTCTTTATTTTGAAACATGGTCTCACTAAGTTGTGGAGGGCCTCACAAGTTGCTGAGGCTGGCCGTGAACCTATGATCCTCCTGTCTCAGCCTCCCAAGTACTGGGATTACAAGCATGCACCACCACACCCAGTTTATCTTTATCCATTTTTACCCATTCTTTAGTCTGGATATTTTCTATTGACACATTTTCCAAATAACAAGCACCTCTTCAGCTTTGTCCATTTTACTGTTTTATCACTTTTTGCTTCATAACTCCATTTTGGTTTTATTCAGTTTAGAATGTCCACATGATGCTTTATTGTAGATGTCAGTTATTTGATGAAATTATCCTTTTGGCCACCCATTTTGTTGAGCTTATTAATAATAGATATAAAAAATTCTAATACGTAAGTCACTTGTGGATCCACTTCTACTGTCTTTTATTTTGTCCTCTCTTTCTTCTGTCTCTTGAATTGCCTGTTTGTTTTTATTAAATCCCAGACATTGCATATAAAAATTCTGTTACCTCTGGATGATACTACTTTCCTCCATGAAAGATCTTGTTAATTTGTGACAGGCAGTCAATGTAAACTACCTTAATCTAGTCAAGGATTGAGATAATTAAAGACTGCCTTCACATCGTGGCAAGGCCTTCTCTGTATTTCTGATTAGCTGTTACTGCTAGAAAGTTCTTTGGGGCTCCCAACTAAGTGCTGAGGATATTTACCAAGGTTTCTCTTCTTTGGATAAAGGTCCACCTTATATTTCCCTGGCCGTGTGACTGTGCCAGTAGCTCCATTCAGATTCTCAGCCTCCTGGTAGTTGCCTTGTGCTTTGCTTCTCAGACTCTGTTTACACTACTTTTGATTTCAATAAATCTTTCCATAAACAAAGAGCCTCAAACTATTGGGCTTATTTGTCTCTTTTCCTTTTCTCTCTTGAATGTAAACACTTTGTCCAGATTCATTATTCCTCATGGTTCCCTTTGAACTCCTTTTTTTTTTTTTGTACTGGGGATTGAACCCAGGAGTATTCTACATACATTTGAGCTACACCCCCAGCGCTTTTTACTTTTTGTTTTGACACAGGGTCTCACTAGGTTGCTGAGAGTCTCACTACATTGCTAAGGCTATCCTTGAACCTGCAATCTTCCTGTCTTAGCCTGTCTCTCAAGTACTAGAATTACAGGAATGTGCCACCACACCCCACTAATGATTCTCTTTGAATCATACCATTTAGACAAACTTACTACTTCCCATTGTTTGAATGTGCATTTCTTTTATTTTCCTCTTATGGCTTCCCCTGCCAAGACAGCCCCTGTACCAATATCTTAGCCTAATTGTTAAACACATAGTACCTGTTTTTTAAGAAGGGTAACTATATCATCTATGAGAATCCAAACCTTGTCATTCTCTTTGGATTGTTCTCATACCAGATACACATTTCTTTCATAGCATTTCATTGAAATATGTATGCATATATTTTTCCCTAAAAATATACACATATACATATATATACATATATATATGCATACACACACACACACACACACACACACACACACATGCATAAACTTCTCCCACTAGTTTCTTTACTAATTTGTAAAGTCCTTGAAGAAAAAACTGTCTTCATTTTTATATCCCCCAATACCTTAGTACTTTTCTGATAAGTAGTACCTTAGTACTAATAAGAAATACTTCTGATAAATACTTCTGATAAGAAGTACCTTAGTACTTCTCTGATACTCACCCAGTGATTTGTAGACTCAGAATCCTCTTTATGCCTATTTTAAAATTCTAAGCCAGGTGTGGTGGCGCCCACTTGTAATCCCAGTACTTGGGAGGCTGAGACAGGAAGGATCGCAGGTTCGCGGCCAACCTCAGCTACTTGTGAGGCCCTCTGCAACTTAGTGAGACCCTGTTTCAAAATAAAGAATAAAAAAAAATAGGGCTGGGGGTGTTTCTCGGAGGTAGAATGCCCTGAGTTCAATCCCCAGTACCGCCAAAAAAAAAATTCTATGTAGTCATTCTAAATCACTTATCAAAATTCAAACACATCTTACTTCGAAAAAAGAAAGGGCAAGTCTGGATCATTAAATCCAAAATTAATTTGAAAAAGAGGTGGACTTTATATTCAACTCTTTTGTTCCTGATAATTGTAAACTTTTTCACCTAATTAGTAAGATTATTGGGAACAATTTAAATTTTTCTGCAGCATTTGTTCATTTATCTTTTTTACAGAGGAGCCATATATAGATTTAGTGGATTCTATTATATTAGGGCTCCTTCTAGGCCTCTTTTCCTAGTATCTGAGAATAAATTAATTACAAGAAAAAAATTTTTTGATATTGGGGATTGAACCCAGGGACATTCTACCTCCGAGCTATACCCCCTGCCCTTTTTACTTTTTATTTTGAAACAGGATCTTGCTAAGTTGCTGAGGGTCTTGCTAAATTGCTAAGGCTGGCCTCAAGCCTGTGATCCTCATGTCTCAGCCTCCCAAGTACTTGGATTACAAGTGTGCGCCACCATGCCTGGCGAAAAATTTTTGCAAGAATAAATTCTGAATTCTAGAATCTGAAAATTCAAGGCAGGTATATTCAATTCCTCCAGTGCCCTGAAAAGAGGACAGATTGTGTCTAGTATTCATTACTAATTCTGATAACGTGGTAGGTTCAAAATATATTTTAATTGAATTAATGAATAAAGGAGTGATAAGTATTAGATATAAATGCTCCAGCAATCAATACAATGGAGATAAGAGTCTTCCTCTCACCTATTAGGGTGACAGTATTATCAAGAGACCTGAAGAGGCAACTGAACATGATGAATAATTATTTCCACAAGCAAGATTTTAACATAACACATATGAAAATCCAAATTATTGTTTTAAGCAGATATAATTTAGTATTTGTATGGACAATTCTAACCAACTTTACCTAACATATTATTTCATCTTTTAATCAAATTCTTGTTCAAAAACTAAGCTGTTTATAGGAAACTTCCCAAAGTTTTTTATATTGGGCTTAGTTGATAGGTTACTCTAGCCATCAAAAATTTTCATTGATCAACTCTTCTATGCTTTCTGGTACCTAACTCTGGATGTTCAATAGAATATTTGCTGAAACATGTAAGGCAGTCCCTAAAGAAATGCACCATAGAAACTTTCTGATCCATTCTGTAACTTCGTAAGATAAAAATCAGGCTAGTTTATTTACATAACAAAATTTCAACTTCTCCTCTTACTCATCTGGAGTCTAAAAATGATGAATTTCTGTTCAGGGATTAGCAGAACACTTTTTTTTTCTTTTTGCAAGCACTTAACCGTCTCACACTGTCAAGAGCCTGGCACACACTGGGGATGGATGCTGGAAGGTTCCGAGGCCATGCCTCACACTCCTCTGGACAGCATGGTATCCACATCGATTCGCAGGCCTCATCTGTTGAGATTCTGAAGTTTTTACATATAAAGTACTCATCTGAGACAGATATGTGTCCAATAATAAAATCATAGTGCCTACGGGGACTTCAAAAAACTGCAACTCATCTCAAGTTTCAAGAAGAACAACTGTGCCATAACAGATGGGTGAAACTCTTTTCCTTTATAAATCCCATAGAAGCCCATTACTCAATTTCTCATGTCCCTTATTCATTTTAAGATTACTACCTTAAATCTGTATACTATACATTACATGTTTTCAAATGAGGACAGAATATTTGAAATTAGAAGATGAAAAATCTTTCCCCAGACATGTTGATTTTAGTCCACATCTGTGGAAATGGCTAGCTCTAACCATTTCAGGTCTATCTAAGAACATTATCAAACAAGTATTGGTTTATACAGTACAGATTTGTGAAGAGCTTTTTCTCCTCTTTGTTACGAGTAGTTGTTATTGTCCAACAGAAACCTGCGAAAGCTTTTGCACTTTAGTTTGTTTACTGTGCATTCTCAGTGTCTACAAATGCCAACAGATAGATTAGGAAAATAGTCAGCTATTGTTTTTAGCGGGTTTTGTAAGTCCCACACAAATCGTACCCCAAATGCTTTCAGGTGTGGAAAGAGCTGCATCTCCCTTTGTGTAATTGTGAGGCCAATAATCAGCTTCAAGCCAAAGCGGAACTAGCCAGACTTCCTCTTCTGATCAGACAGAGATAAGAGTGAAACCTTACCTGTCAGACTTTGACCACGGTCCTTAGACAAAATGACAATCTTGATGGACTATGGTAAGCTCATTTAACTTCGAGGTGAAGAAAACCCTTAATAGTGGAATACGCCAAAGCACCAGAGAGTTTAAAGCAAATATCAGAACACATATTAATTGCACTTATTGGATGAAAAAAAATGGTATGTAAAGAGCAATGAGCTGGGTGCAGTGTTGCTCGCCTGTAGTCCCAGTACTTGGGAGGCTGAGACAGGAGGATTGCAGGTTCGAGGCCAGCCTCAGCAATCTAGCATGGCCCTGAGCAACTTAGTGAGACCCTGTTTCAAAACAAAAATTAAAATAGGGCTGGGGTGTAGCTCAAAATTAGAACACCCCTGTGTTCAATCCCCAGGGCTGATACATGATGACAACAACAAAAAGATATTTAGTTCTATTCTTTGGGAAATAGGGAGGAAAAAGTCAGGGTTCAGAGTTAGGGTGGGAGAAGGTACATTGGAGAGGACTATGAAACATGTACATGTAATTGCTGTTTGCCTTCATTGGGACATGTCTGCAGGCAACATTTGAAATTTACATGTGGAGAGAGGCTGTCTTGAAGCTGATGTCAGATGCCTAAAAAAGAGGCTCAAATGCCCATCACCCTGGGGCTGCACTGGAGTTGCCTTGTTGAAATGCCATGTCACTAAAGAGCAGCCTCACATCAATAGCTTTCTTAGTTTAACACTCAAAAACCTCCAGTGGAAATAGAATACCTCTGCTCTTTTACTGTGCACATGAAAGGAACAGAAAAGAAGAAGGAGCTTTTCGATCCTTTAAAACAAGCTCCCAAGCACTTTACTCCCTTTTGAAAACCCAGTGAAGTTTCCTCCCGACACACATGGGCTGAGTTGCATTGAGTGAGGTGCATTCACTCCGTGCCTGCTCTGCACTTCGCTTGCTGCCTGGTGGAAATGTCCACCTTTGTGAGCCCTTTGCCAGCCGCCCTGTTCTCCAGCTCAGCAACAGCATGTAGTTTGGGGCGAGTGAAGCTGGCATGTACTGTAGATTGACAATAGACTGGTAGGTAACCTGGGTTCTATTCCCTGCTTACCCATAAACTTTTATGTTCCAAGCAAGTCACTTTCCCTCCCTGGACTTCTGCTCCAATATCTGCAAATCAAGAATGTTAACTGGTTGATTTGTCAGGTCAACCAGTAATTACATATCTGGAATTTTAAATGACTACATTGGCAAAATAGTATCAGTAGGCAATTTTTATATTTGACATCCTCCCTTTTTTGGGGGGAAGGGTAGGATTTTTACATTTCTTCATGGAAGATGACAACTTTCTATGTGTTATTGTTTTTTTCAATCAAACATACCCTGTTCTTGTGTAATTCAATATTTCAGTTTCATGCAATTTGGCTTTCAAATATTCTCAGGAACTTAGTGGTGACTTAGCAAAGCCTCATCCAGCTCAAACTGGCTCTGATTTACTTTCCAGGAGTATTTACACTGACCAGAATACTTTGATAAAAAATGTAAATCCTGCTTTTGAATAGGGATTTAAAGTGCTAAAGTTTTTTTTGTTTGTTTGGTTTTGTTTTTGTCATCCACATCTGGGGAGACCCTGGCTCAGCTGTTTCTTGGAAGCACATTCATTTTGTAACCCTTCAAGATGTCCCCCTTGTTTAGTCTCTTCTGGTAAGATTTAGCCCAGGGAGGGGAGATCAGCATTTAAGGTAATTCACTAAGCTAATTGGAAGCATAGTGGATACATGGAGTTTATTGAATAATGCTTCCAATGAGGGTGACCATTATCTTTTCATCTCAGTCAGTTCTCCAGTAGGGTTATTTACTTCTTCATTTTCTTTTCTTTTCTTTCTTTACTTTTTAAAAAACATTTTTTTTTTTTGTTTTTGCATTACTGGGGATTGAACCCAGAGCCTCATACGTGGTAGGCAAGCACTCTGCCACTGAGTCACATCCCCAGCCCTTCATTTTATTTTCTTTTAAATTTTCATTTTCAGTGAAGTTATATGTGGTAATTTAAAATATCAAATCACTCTGGAAAGTTTATTACAATAAACTGTAGTTCCTGCCCCCCAGCCCAGCCCACTCCATCTCCCTACCAGTGACTTCTAGCTCAGGCATCACTATCATCCTGTGCTGGGGGCCCAGATTCCAGAATCCCATGTTGTCCTCCTGAGTCATTTCTTCATTTTGCTGACTAACATATTCCAGCAGCCTCCTGACAAAGGGTGCCCACTCTTCTAGCCTGTGTAGATATAGGCACTTTTTTATGTTTCGCTCTCAATTTAGTCAGGACTCAGAAGGAAACAGAGATTGATATGTTTATTCAATATGTTTTGCTCAATGAATAAAGAGGTCAATGTGTTCTTCATGATATTAAACTCAACTGTAGATAAATTTCAGTATGGAGTTGATAACTGGAGTTGATAACAGATCCCTACCTCCATTGGGAATGCTATCATACTGATTTCTTCATAAATTATGGTACAATTTCTCTCATAAGTAATAAGTGAAATTAATTTTAGGGTTTTTTTTTTGCATTCTCCAACTCAACTCCAAAATTATAGTCATTGCTTTCTGCCCCAAACACATTTCTTTTCCTGCATTCCTAAGATTCATAACAGTCATATGTGCAATCAACCAGATCTTAATACTATGACATCTTTGTCTCCTTCTTCTCCCCAACACTTCATATTCAGAAGTGTACTCCTCTCAGCTGGGCATGGCAGCACAAGCTTGTAAGCCCAGTACTTGGAAAGCTGAGACAGGAGGATTGCAGGTTCGAAGCCAGCCTCAGCAACTTAGTGAGCCCCTTTGCAATTTAGTTAGACTCTGTTTCCAAATAAGAAATTAAATCGGGTTGGGGGAAAACTTGGAGGTAGAATGCCTTTGGGTTCAATCCCCAGTATAAAAAAAATAAATAAATGTACTCCTCTCTATACTACTTTTTTGCTTTTTTGGCCTACCTTTTTATTCTCATTGCAGCCCCTAAGTTTTGTTTAACCTCTTGTTATAGCTTAGTCAAATTGCTGTCATAACTCAAAAGGTAGGATGGTTTCAACGGCAAGAACTGAATGATGGACTGAAAGTGGAGTTATCTTAATCAAGCTACCTTCCTAATAAAGAAGTCCAGGGGCAGGCAACTGCTGGGTTGGTTAACAGCTCAAGATGTCATCAAGGACCTGCAGGCTAGCCTTCTGCTCTGCCATCCCCAGTGTGTTAGTAATGCTTCATTTGTAGTCACAAATTGTCTTTTGCAGTTCCAAACCAGAATTTTTCCCAGTCCTCTAGTCCCAATTGACTTATCCCTCCTATGTGTTCAGAGAACTAGCTACATTCTTCCTTCTATTATACTTAAGAGTGGACACATCTACTTTATAGATTCATGAGTTTCTTAATGACAGTGATTTGTACCTGCTGTATGTATCCCTACTATCTTGTTCATAGGAGGTGTTCAGTAAATGTGCATTGAGTTAAATAATTTTAAATTAAATTGTTGAACTCAAAGTACTGGAAAATAACTCTAACTTGACATTCCACTAACCTTCAAAGTTTCCTAATGAACTTATCTCTCACTAAAATGAGCTAATCTCATTCTTTTTGCAGGGATTTTACTCTGAATAGTGTAATGCTGTTTGGCTGGAATGCAATTTACAGATTTGAAATTCCAAGAAGTTCAAAGTAAACAGAATACAACAATTGAAGCAATTTAAAACAAACAATATTATAGACATGCTCACATTCAGAACAAAGTCAAGTGCTGAAGGAACACTTACGGAAGGTGTCGATTTCTTCCCATTCTTTTCATTCTTCGATAGCCTTAAAAGCTGAAACTAAAGATCATTCTTTCATGTTACTTTTAAGGCATTTGGTTGATTTACTCATTCATTCAAAGGGTATTAAGCACATACAAAGTGAAAACAATTTGTAATTTCTAATATAGTGACATGCAGGCAAATGTGTTATTAGCTAAAACAAATGCATTAGTAGCTATAATTTGAGTTTATTTTTCCAGTTACTTGAGTAGGTTGGAGATAAGGAGAAAGGAATCAAAGACAGACCTGTGATATTTCTTTAGGACTTAGTAGCAAGATCTCAGCTTCTTTTGGGGCTACTTCAATCCACAACAGTTTCCTACATGAAAAATTAAGCCACTGCCAAACACAGGATTAGGTAATCTTTTGGGTTCCAGGTGTTCCCTACCACTGACTTTTTACTTTCCTGAGTTAAAGAAAAACCGGTGGTCTGCTCCTCTGCAAATCTTTCCAGAGGACTTTCATAAGATTCCCCTGGTTTACCATTGCTGAATGCACTTATCAGAAATAATTGTTTAATTTGTCAACTCTATGAGATCACAGTTTTTTTTGTCATTATTCCTAATTGTTGATAATTTAACCAAGGGGCATTCTACCTCTGAGCTATACACACACAGCATATTTTATTTTTTATTTTGAAACAGGATCTTGCTAAGTTGCTGAGGCTGGCCTCCAACCTGTGATCCTCCTGTCTCAGCATCCCAAGTACTGGGATTACAGGCGTGCACCACCACCCCTGGCTCCTTATTTTTTTTTTATGTAAACTCTCAGTTTCTTCCTCTGTAAAATGGGACTAGTTGTGACTAGTATATGGTTGTTGAGAAATTAATACATGCAAACCATCTAGAATATTTCCCTGTAAATTGCACATGCTCAATAAATGCTGGCTAGTAGATTTCAAGTTATAGATAACATACATGTTTGGCATACATGTTTAATTGCCTACAGAATTAAATTTAAGTATGAATTAATAAAAGATACTGACTGGATTCTGTATCTCTCTGTTCCATATGAAACTTAAAGTGATATTATTAAGAAATTGAAAAATAAATGTTTCCCCAAGGTTTTCTACTCCCTCAAATGTTCAAGATCCTTTTGGGTTTAAGTTATTACTGTGCTTTTAAAGCATTAGTATTTTCCACTTAAAAATCACTGCTATATGTACAGAAGTTATTTTATCTGTATAAAATCTTATGTCAGTCTATACAGGTTACCACAAGCTAGTCAAATTCAGCAAACTTTGTTTATTCAGTTAATTCTGTTTTTTAAAAGAACACTATACTTGTTTAAAATGTTAAATATGAATTTGGTTGTTGTTAATAATTTTCATTTGATTTATAGTAAAACTATTATTTAAACTACTGAAATTCTGGAGTTTGGAGTTTTTATAATAATCACAATATTAGGAATTAGTGGATTGTTTGTTTTACTTTGCAAGTGTCTCACGTTTTGCTATTTCTATTCTACTTGTATTCAATTTGAGCTTTTGATCATTTTAGAAATTCTTGAAACAGAAGGAAAAATGTTTCAGTTGTTATTAAAATGTTGATTTAAAGTAAAATGGAAATTTTGAGAATAAATTTTGTCCATTTAATGTTGAGAAAGAATGTTCAGTCTTGAACATTTAAAGGAACAGGGCTATTTTTCTAAGCTATTCACATTCTTATAAATAATCACTTTTTGAAAAAGAAACATCAGGATTGTTTAGTTTTCTGTGAAGCAGCATGTTTGGTAAACAAATGCAGAGAATGGGAACATTTTTAGCTTCCTGCAAACTTCTGGATGCATGACTGCACACTGTCTCTCCAAAGTGAAAATACAAATGAGAGCAACTAATTAAAACCTGTCCAATATAAACACAGATTTGCTAGAAACATGAAGATATGGGAAGTAGCTCTGGCTACTATAAATCATTATCACTCATTAGACTTTGCATTTATTTTACAGAATACATTTTTCTCAACTGTTTCAGAGATTTTTTGATAGACAACAAAATTAAAGTTTAAAACTAATGTGTATTGGACTTACAGTTAAAAGTGATATCTGGATAGGAATCTCTCAATTTTCAACAAAACACCCACAAATATACAGAGAAAGATAAGATGTCATACTGCCACTGAAAATTAAAATTGGTGATCAACCCATTTACAGAAGATGGACAGAAACTTTACTGTTATGGTCAGATATGGAGTGCCCCTTGAAGAGCTCATGTAATAATGTTCAGGGTTGATATGGTTTGGTTATGGGGGTTGTATTTCATCAGTAGATAAATCCATATCTGGGTGGCGACCTGGGAAGGTGGTGTGTGGCTGGAGAAGGTGGGTCCCTGGGGATGTGGCCTTGGGGAATGTGCTTTTATCTTTGAATCCCCTTGCTTGCTTGATCTTGCTCTTGCTTCTGGCCTCCATGATGTGAGGAGCAGAGCCCATGTGCTCTCCCTCTCTCTGCTTCCTGGTGCTATGCCCTGAACTCCAGACCCTGGCCTCACATGGACTGAACACAGAATCTACAAAAAACTGTGAGCAAATAAATCTTCCTCCCTCTAAGTTGTATGGTCAGATTTTGGATTATATATAGCAGTGAAAATGCTTACTGAGACACTAACCATAGGGAGAAGGCATAAGATTAGAAAAAACAGTTGCCAGCTCCCCAGTTTTTCACCCTTCAAAATGAGTCACATGTAGATGAACACAGGCACAGAGACTTGGCTATCACTCCCTGTCGAGACCTGCACTGTGCAGTATCGTAGCCACCAATCACATGTGACTGTTGAGTACTTTTTAAATGTGGCTAATAGAAAACCCAAAATTAGCCGGGCATGGTGGCGCACATTTGTAATCCCAGTACTTTGGGAGGCGGAGACCGGAGGATCCGGGTTCGCGGCCAGCCTCAGCTC
>PVJS01024873.1:0-28318 GCA_004027185.1 Glis glis
TTTTTTATACTTTATTTTGAAACCAAGTCTCACGAAGTTGCGGAGGGCCTCACTAGGTACAGAGACAGAGAGAGAGAGAGAGAGAGAGAGAGAGAGAGAGAGGGAGAGAGAGCTGAGGCTGGCCACGAACCCGGATCCTCCGGTCTCCACCTCCCAAAGTACTGGGATTACAAGCGTGCGCCACCATGCCTGGCTCATTATTTTTTTAAAAGTTAAAAAATGAAAAACCTTTTCTCTGTAAAAGATGCTGTGTGCATTGTGCACACATGTATCTATCATTCTGAACCTCATTACAATGTAGACTTACAAAGCACCAATAAAAGTATATTTTAAAAAAGATGCAGTCAAAAGGAAAAACAAGCCGTGTATCGGGAGAAAATATTTGCAAAAACTATATCTGACAAAAGACTGTTATCCAAAATATGCAAAGATCTCTTAAATCTCAGCAATAAGAGATGGGCAAAAAAAAATACATACTTTACCACAGTTATAAAGGTGACACATTAGCATATGAAAATATGTCAAGTATCACATATCATTAGGAAACTGGAAATGAGAACACTGTAGTGGTTTGGATTTAGAATGTTCCCCTAGCCCTCAGGGAAACAAGGTAGCAGTGTTGGAAGTGGGGCTTGGTTGCCAAGGAAGGATCCCTGGGGTGTGACCTTGGGGATTATTTTTATTTTTATTTTTTTTTTTGCAGTGCTGGGGATTGAACCCAGGGGCGTTCTACCTCAACGCTACACCCCCAGCCCTATTTTTTATACTTATTTTGAAACCGGGTCTCACGAAGTTGTGGAGGGCCTCACTAAGTAGAGAGAGAGAGACAGGGAGAGAGAGAGAGAGAGAGAGAGAGCTGAGGCTGGCCGTGAACCCAGATCCTCCGGTCTCCGCCTCCCAAAGTACTGGGATTGCAGGTGTGCACCAAAAGGCACAACTACAGAGATAGTAACAAGATTGGTAGTTTCTCATGTTTAGGAGAGAGGACGTGATGAATAGATGGGTCACAGAGGATTTTAGATCAGTGAAGCTATCCTGTATGATACTGTAATGGTGGACAGATATCACACTTTTGTCAAAACCCATAGAATGTAGGGCACAAAAAGTGAACTACAATATAAAGTGTGGACCTTGGATGGTAATGATGTATCCATAAGGGTTCACTCAGTTGTGAAAACGTGCCATTTTACTGTAGGATTTTGTTAATGGAGAAAGCTAGAAGGGTATTAGGACACGTGGTATGTGGAAACTCCTTGTGCTTTACATTCAATGTTGTAAATCTAGAACTACTCTAAAAACTCATGTCTATTAAAAATAAGTTTACAGAACAGAAGGATATCAGCAAAATGGCTGAATGGAGAGTCCCAAACCCTCTTTCTAGAGAGATACCACTTCACGACAATCCGTGGACCAATTGCCTTTTTGAGAAATCCAGAAGCCATGTAAGATGGTTTCTGCACCCACATGAGCATGATGTCAGCTACATCCAGGTCCATGGCAGCATTCGCCAGAGCCTGGTTCCCAGCAGTTTCCTGTGATTGGGACAAAATTCCCAACTCCTGGCTTCTTCCCTGGGTGGCAGGAGAAGGGTAAAATGTCCAACTGTATGACTTTTCAGTGACTTACTGTCAGACTGATTTTTGTCTTTCTCAAGTCTAAGTGCCGAACTGGGTGTGGTGGCATATGCCTATAAACCTAATACTTGGGAGGCTGAGACAGGAGGATTACAGGTTTGAGGACAGCCTAAACAACTTAGCCAGGCCCTCTGCAACTTAGTGAGACACTGTTCCAGCAAAAAAAGAAAAGGGCTGGGAGTGTAGCTCAGAGGTAGAATGCCCCAGGGTTCAATCCCAAGTAACACACACACACACACACACACACACACACACACACACACACCACAAGAATCTAAGTGCTAACAGGAAAGAGCTATCAGATTGGGGGCCGCTGAGCACACAAAAAATATACAGATGGCCAAGAAGCATACAAAAAGATGCCCAACATCACTAATCATAAGGGAAATATAAATCCAAACCACAGTGAAATATCCGCCCACACCCATTAGGACAGCCACCATCAGAAGAGTGGAAAACAGCATGTGTTGGTGAGCAGACAGGCTAGTCTTACACCCCGTCAGCAGAAATATATGGAAAACAGTGTGGTGGTTCCCCAGAAAATGAAAAATAGAATTGTAACCATCTACTTTCAGTTACATGTGCAAAGGAATCCAAAGCAGGATCTTGAGGAGGCATCCGCACACCCCATGTTCACTGCAGCTGTATTCACAATAGCTAAGAGTTGGCAGGACCCAAATATCTCTGACAGATGAATGAATAAAATGTGGTATACATATGCAGTAGAATATTATACCACCATAAAAATGAGGAAACCCCATCACATGCTGCAAGGTAGATGCGGTGAACTAAATGTTTTTGTTTCCCCCAAATTTCATATTGAAATCCTAACCCCTAATGTGATTATGTGATTGTGTAGATTGTGGGGCTTTTGAGAGTTCACTGGGTCATGAAGGTTGACCCCCCCTTTAAGATGAACCAATTCCTTCTTTCCTTCCTTCCTTCCTTCCTTCCTTCCTTCCTTCCTTCCTTCCTTCCTTCCTGTTTTATGGTGCTGCAGATTGGACCCATGGGTGTTCTACCTCTGAGCTACACTCCAGCTCTCTTTATTCTTTATTCTGAAAGAGAGTCTCACTAATTTGCTGAGGTCCTTGTTAGTTGCTGAGGCTGGCCTCGAACCTGCGATCCTCCTGTATCAGCCTCCCAAGTATTGGAATTACAAGCATGTGCCTCCATGCCTGGATTTTTTCTCCCATTTACCAAGGGAGGATACAAGGAGAAAATGTTCACCTGCAAACCAGGAAGTGGGACCTCAACAGACACAGATCTGCCAGCACCTTGATCTTGAATGTCCCGGCCTCCAGAGCTGGCAGAAATTACTGGTTGGTGTTTAAACCTTCAGTCTATGGTCATTTCTCATGGCAGCCTGAACCAACACGGAGGATGAGCCTGGAGGACGTGATGCTAAGTGCATAAGCCAGTCACAAAAAGGACAAATACTATGAGCTTCAGCTCATACAAAGTATCTAATGTACTCAAAACCATAGAAATACAAATACGTATAGAAAGCTGGTTACTGGGGGAGATGGTCTTAGTGTTTAATTGACAGTTTTAATTTGTAAGATGAAAAGTTGTAAATATTTCTTTCACTGCAGTGTGTGAATGTGCTTAACACTATTAAGCTGTACACTTAAAATGGTTATGGTAGTAAATTTAGTGTTATGTGGGTTTTACCACTATAAAAATAATAAAAAATGATAAAAATTATTAGAAAGCATCCATGGAAGATGTTTTCTAATAATTTCTAACAAACTGGTACAGTCTGGTATTTATATAAGGGTTCTCTCAGGAGCCCTTAGGGGTACAGTATAAAGAGGACGATGAGGCAATGGATGTTACGTAAAGTTTCTCTATTTCCATGTTAGCATAGGGGTCTGAAGTAAAGCTATAATAATTCCTTTATTCTTGGTGGCAGGATCATGTGTCTACTATATTATTTTTTAATGTTTAAAATGATTCATAAATAAGCAAGAGAGAGAGAATTCAACTTGAAGCAATTTCTTTTTCTTTAGGTGCTGGGAATTGAACCCAGGGGCATTCTACTTCTGAACTACACCACAGCCCAATTTTTGTTTTTTGAGACCGGGTCTTGCTAAGTTGTGGAGGCTGGCCTTGAACTTGGGATATTCCTGTCTCAGCCTTCCAAGCACTAAGATTACAGGCGTTTGCCATTGCGCCTGACTTGAAGCAATTTCAATTGAATTCTCTTTTGTCTTAAGTGGGTGTATCTCTGAACTTGTACAAACTTAATGACATTCAATTCACTGGGCTTCTGTTGCCCTAAAATATTCTTCTCTGTAGTGAAAAAGAATCAGAAGTCACATGTAGTTATGGTTAAAAGAACATTATAAAGCAAGTAGTCAAGTCATACAGTGAAGGTCATCTTATATGTGTTTATATTTAGATACCTATTGTAGTTTCTGTGTAATAAGGCAAGAAGATTAATTGTAAATCTGTATTCCCATAAATATGTAAATTGTACGGCAATGCCAAGAATATGAAAACATTTGTGATCCACTGCCGTCTATGTCTATGCTTTTATTCTTCCAATGATGCGCATTTATCTTGAGCTTGGAACACAAATTGCCTTTCTCTCTTGCAATTAACACATTTCAAAATGGTACCTAAATTAGAGCAAAGAAATTCATTTCTCTCTGCAAATAATAGTCAGCTCTGTGAGAATCAACTTTACAGCCTGAGTCTTAAACTAAAGCCATATGGGATAGACCAGCTTGGAAGAGCGTGTGCTGGAGTGCAGGCATGTGCGATCCTGCTCAGAATAAAGGCAGACGCGAATGCCGAGTCTCTCCTCGCGAGTCCTTCTAGGTGGCATTACTGATATAGTGCATGCAGGTAAAAAGTTCTTATGAATCTTTTCAATGCATTTGAATTATGCGATGTGTTTTCAGTAAAATTACATGAATTATTCCCTGAAAGATCACGACATATTTAATAATTAAATTAGAAGACTCCTTCTTCCTTTCTTCTTTTCTTTTCCTTTTTTCCCTTTTCTTTCTTCTTTCTTTCTTCAATTTGTGTTGAAAGATTTTGAGGGGGTGATTTGCCAAGAAATTTTCTTTGCTGTGTCAATAAGGCATATGAAATAAATCTGGACATTGAATGTTTTGGAGTTTCCAGCAAACTGACTTATATATTGAAATCCCCCTTATCAATGCGGGATACATTCTAGGGGTCCTAGTAGATGCCTGGAACCTCATACAGTATGGAATCTTATATATGTTATTTTTTCTATATATACATGTATACATCTTTATGTGTGTGTATATATGTATATATATATATATTTCCAATAAACATATGTTGCATTTTATATACATGCACATATACACTTACATTTATATAACTATATAAAGTTTAGTTGATAAATTAGGCACATTAGGAGACTAACAACTTAGAATAATTATAACAAAATAACAAAACACTGTAATAAAAGTTCTGTGAATATGTTTTCTCTCTCTCTCTCTCTCTCTCTCTCTCTCTCTCTCAGTACTCTACTCACCTTTCTTGTGATGATGTGAGATGACAGGTTGCCCGGGTGATGAGATGAAGTACTGTGCATGATGGGGGCATTGTGACATAGCAATTGGCTACTATTGGCCTGACCATATGGCAGCAGGAGGAGCAACAGCTTTCAGTGATTCTGGGTTATAGAGCCATAGACAGCGTCAGCATTTGCATATCAAGCACAGACAATTTGGGTGGCTGGGGATCCCTCATAGTTGAATTTTTGCTAAAGTCTTTAGGAAGAACCTTGTTAATTGGAAGTTGTTGTCTGATTTTAACTTATCAAAGTGTTGCTGCAGAGGTTCTAATCCTTCAGTGATCCTATAGGTGATTATCATGCTGTATTCCATCAAAGGATCATATTCCACAACTTATCCTTTTTATACGCTTTTATTGGTACACTCTAGTCTCACATAATGTAGTTCAAAGTCATAGTGACATGCATGCACACAGCAGTCGGTGAATTTGCCCCCGGATCCCTCCCCACCCCTTTCCCCTTCCCCATACAAGATATTGAGGTTTGCATTGATATTCTCATATATGGACATAACGTCAATGAAAGTACCTCCTTTTTTAATTCTCCCTTTCCTCACCAACATCCTCCCCTGGACGATCTCCCTTGCTCCACTGGGGTTTCTCCTCCATCATCTAAAGTATCCCAATTACCCTCTCTTATGCTTCCACATATGAGAGAAAGCATATGATCCTTCACTTTCTGTGACTGTCTAATTTCACTTAACATAATGTTCTCCAGGTCCATCCATTTTCCTGCAAATGACATAATTTTGTTCTTCATTGCTGAGTAGAATGCCACTGTGTGTATTTCCCATAATTTTGTAACACATTCATCTGTTAATGGACACCTAGGTTGGTTCCATAATGTGACTATTGTGAAATTTGCTGCTATAAACATGGATATGCATATTTCACTAGAATATGTCTGTGCAATTTGAATACTTCAGCTACTTTGGGTCACATCTGCATTGATGGTTTTGCTTCAGTTTCTTCTCATCTTCTTTCTCTGTAAATGACTCAGCAAGTTCTTCCAATTCTTCATTTCTAGACACTTTGATATAGTCTCCCACTTCTTCATCAGGCACAGTAGCAAATCCTGCTCCACCCCCTTGTCTTGTGTTAATGACTTTCCTAATTTCTCCATCGATCCCTGAAAGCCTTTAAAATCATTCTTGGCTCCATATGTTCTTCCAGCAGGCATTTACAGTGTTAATTAATATATTACAGTTTAAATGCATGTTATTGTGTCAGCAATAGTGATTGCTTTGTGGCAACGCATCATGTCCAGGGGAGGGTCTGTCTGAGCATTGTCACTGCCATCTCCTAAACGAGTGACCATGACCACACAACTTAGAGGAAGGAAGATTCATTTGCTTACAGTTTCCTTGGAGATTTTGGGGTTCAGTCCATGCAAGGCTGGCGTCTGGCTATCAGGGCATGCTCCTCACATCATGGAGGCTGGAAGCAGAGAGAGCAAGAGAGGGGAGGAGGAATCCTGGCCACACCCCCAGGGACCCGCCTTCTCCAGCCACACCCTACGGCCCAGACCACCACCCAGATAAATCCATTACAATGGATTTATCCACTGCTGAGATTACGACCAAGCCCGTTTTCAAAATTGCTACCTTATATCCATGAGGGCTGGGAGAATATTCTATTTCTAAACCATTATAGGATCTTCATCAAATATTAATCAAATGCATTCAAATGCCAGGTGTGAGACCTTGACAGTCCAAATAATGCGCTGATCAATGGTGCTGAAGCAGGGAGGATGTATTTGGAGGCAAAAAATAGAACCTTGAAATTTTCATCTTCATAGCCAACAGATTCAGGAGGACCAGGTGCATTGTCTATTAGTAAAGGATTTTAAATTCCAATCTTTCCTCTTCCAGATAGTTTTTCACCTCTGGAATAAAACATTGGTTGGAACCATTTCATACAGGATGCCTGTCACCCATGCTTTCTGATTATATTGCCACAACATGGACAAATAATTTTTATTTCTGTGTTTGAGAACATGTGGTTTCCATACTCTACATCATGCCTGGCTTTATTACACACCCTGCAGTGTTGCTGTATATTTCCTGAGTGAATCTGTCATTGGTGTTTTATGTCCAGATGCCTCCTTCGCAACTTAATAAATGTAGGTTCTCTCGGGCATCTTCTTCCAGGAGAGCCTGGTTTCAGCATAATTGATGACTTGCTTTGGATGGTATTCTTGCTCCTCAATCAACTTCTTCAGCTCTGCCAGAAATGTGGCAGCAGCTTCTTCTTTGGCAGATGGAGCCTCTCCCGTAATTCTTATATTTATCAATCTCAACCTATTCCTGAATCTGTGCCTCCTTCTCCTGCTTGCAGAAAATCTGTCTTGGGAACCCTCATTTCAGGGGATTCTTTGCTGAAGCCTTTGTGTAGAATTAATGCTTTCTTGGTGTGATATGGTGCAGTCGGTTGGAACATATTTTCTGTTCCTGTCTTCCACCCACTAATTTTTTTTTTTTTTTTGCAGTACTGGGGATGGAACCCAGGGGCACTCTACCTCCAAGCTACACCCCTGGCCCTATTTTTAATTTTTTTTATTTTAAAACAGGCTCTCACTAAGTTGTGGAGGGCCTCGCTGAGGCTGGCTACAAACCCAGATCCTCCGGTCTCAGCCTCCCAGTATAGAATTACAAGTGTGCTCGTACAACCACTCCCAGCTTCCACCCACAAATTTAAAGTCTTTTCCATCTTAACTAGGCACTTATCATGTAGTGGGGCCTTAACTTTTGCAGTCCGAGGTGTGAATGCAAAACGAGCAGAACTTCTCTTTTAATTCTCACAATTTCACTGGTAGATCTCTTCTTACCATAGATCTTAGGAACCTCAGCAGATGATTATCTTTTTTTTAACATTAGGCTGAGAACTTTCACCTTTTCACTTTAAGAAAGTTTTTTACATCTTCTTTTTGCCATACTCAAATTATGAGCATTACTACTCTTGTGGTTTAGGGCCATTATTGAGTAAAATACCTATTACTGGGTATGAGTACTCTGACAGTGTGACAGTGGGTCTGATAGCTGAGATCTGAGATCGCTACCAAGTGTCAACAGGCAGGTAGTGTATACAGCGTGGATACACTGCACAATCGGATGATTCGTGTCCCAAGCAGGATGGAACAAGACAATGCAAGATTTCATCAAGCTATTCAGAATGGTATGCAGCATAAAACTTGTGAGTTGTTTATTTCTGAAATTTTCCATTTAATATTTTTAGACTGTGGTTCCCTTTAGTTGACTGTAAGTAACTCAAACTACAGAAAGAAATTGTAGATGAGGAAGTCCTATAATATCATTTCACATTTTTAAAATTTAATTTTATTTTATTTTTTGTGGTACTAGGGATTGAACCCAGGGGGTTCTACCTCTGAGCTACACTCCAGCCTTTTTAAAATTTTTTATTTTAAAACAAGATCTTGCTAAATTACTGCATGCTGACCTCAAACCTGTTATCCTCCTGTCTTAGTCTCTCAAGTTTACAGGTGTGCACCACTGTGCTCAGCTCCATTTAACTTTATTTTGAAACAATTTTAGTGTTTTTACTTACTCTTGTTGAAACTGTGTCCTCCAAGATCTTCAAAATCATCAGCATGAAAGCCGGGTGTGGTCGCTCACGCCTGTGATCCTCCTGTCTCAGCCTCGTATTACAGGCGTAATAGTAGCTTAGAAAGACCTTGTTTTAAAAAATAAAAAAGATAAATAAAAAGTGCTGGGCACGTTTGTTGTCTGCCACTGAACATCAGTGCAGATGTTCAGTGCCTTGGGTTCAATCCCTACTACCACACATACACACAGAAAATTTATTAGCATTGGAATGTTTAAATTGTTCTCCCTTTTAAATCTTTTCAAATTTTATAATTTACATTGACTGCATCAACTTTCTATGGAAGATGACAATTTTCACTTCTAATTGGTGTGTGTGTGTGTGTGTGTGTGTTACTGGGGATTGAACCCAGGGGCATTATACCTCTGAGCTACACCCACAGCCCTTTTTATTTTCTAGATTGAAACAGGATCTCGCTAAGTTTCCCAGGCTGGCCTTGAACTTCAGATCTTCCTGTCTCAGCCTCCCCAATACTGGGATTATGGGTTTGCACCAGGGTACTCCACTTAGGTTCTTATTTCTATTGTGTGACTTTGATGTGTGCACATCCAGCTGCTGGAGGGTGGTGAGTTCTCTGACCTGCTAGGGCCTGTTTATTTTTCTTTTTCTTTCTTTCTTTCTTTCTTTCTTTCTTTCTTTCTTTCTTTCTTTCTTTCCTTCTTTCCTTCTTTCCTTCTTTCCTTTTTCCTTCCTTCCTTCCTTCCTTCCTTCCTTCCTTCCTTCCTTCCTTCCTTCCTTCTTTCTTTCTTTCTTTCTTTCTTTCTTTCTTTCTTATCTTTGCCATTAAGTTCCTATCTTGAGATAGAAACTATTTCTTGTCCTATGCATTGAGTCCTCTGATAAGTAAATGATAACCATTTACTTACTATTCATCATTTTTAACTCACACGTTTGGGGCAGAATACATTTTTGTTGGTCTTTATCTCTCTTTTTGGGTAAACTGAGATGAAGGATGGGTTGGGGAGTTTGCAGAGAACCTGAACGCATGCTCCTGGGTTTTCACTCCCTCTTTTTCCTTTGGGAGCCAACTTGCTACAGGAGGACTGAGACCTGATCAAACCTCAGGCTATAGTACCAGTTAGGGAGACTAGAACTCAGAGTCCATTTATTTCTGGATTTCTCACTTTAGAAGACCCCCTGGCAATTGATATAGACCATTTTCTTCACTATTAGCTTCATGTGTAAAAATTTGATTTTTGTGTGTGTGGGACTGGGGATTGTACCCAGGGGTATTCTATCTCAGAGCTACATCCCCTGTCCATTTAATTTTTCATTTTGAAACAGGGTCTCACTAAGTTGCTGAGAATCTTGCTAAGTTGCTGAGGCTGTCCTCGAACCTGTGATCCTCCTGTCTCAGCCTCCCAAGTACTGGGATCACAGGTGTGTGTGCACCAAAAATTTGATATTTTGATCTATTCTCTGCTGTGTACTTCACTCTTAGTTACGAATTGCTTCAGAACTGTAGCCACGAAATAAAATACTACGTACTAAACTTTCCATAAATTCTCAATAGCACCCAGATCCCAAGTACAATAGACACCAGATTTTTCCTGTTGTTCCAATCTTTGTTCTCCCTCTAAACCATCTGATTAAATAAGTCACATAACTCTTTCAGCTTTCCAATGTCAGAAACACCTCCAATCCATCTTCCACACTAATATCAGAAAAAACTATTTCTTGAAATAGAAATTTTATATCTTTGTATTTTTCCATAGCTTCTTGAATTTATGCCAGACTCTGAAGTTGGTCTCACCTGGCTCTTTTGACCTGATAATTATACACTCTAGTTCCAAATCTGATGACTCAACCGCAAACATTCTTATATCACAAAATATTCTCCAGCCAAATTCTTACAGTATTAAAAAAAACAGGTCAATGTATTTCTCTGCCATCAGACAGGTTTTTTTTCTCTCTCATTGTTATAATGACCTTGTATCCCCCTTCATCTAGCCAGGCAATCTTATCTTGTTAGTTGTGGCGTCATTTTGCCAAGAAGCCCTAATCTTGCAGTGTATGCTTTTCCTCTGCATTTTTTTTTTCTGTACTGGGGATTGAACCCAGTGGCATTCTACCTCGGAGCTGCACCCTCGGCCCTTTTTTACTTTGAAGCAGGGTCTCACTAGGTTGCTGAGAGTCTCACTAAGTTGCTGAGCCTGGACTCGAACCTATGATCCTCCTGTTTCAGCCTCCCATGTACTGATATTATAGGTGAGCACCACAAAGCCCAGATACTTAATTTCATAATTTAAAATATCCAGAGTATTTTTTTTGCTATGGCTAAGACCAAGAACCCCAACTTAAATGCTTACATAGATAAATTCAACATGAACAAACACTATGAAATACTCTGTAACATTGACTGCAAACCATGTTTAGAAATCTTCATTGTGTAAAATCTTTAAAGACACAGGCACACAGCTAAATGATGCCTTTATGTTATTTATTCTCCAGGTGACTTGCCAGTGGACATCCCGACTCCACCGGAAACCTCCGTTCCAGTCACATTACCCCCAAACAACTGCACAGATGATGAATTTGTCTGCAGGTCTGATGGTCACTGTGTTGCCAAAATTCAGAAATGTGACTTTAGATATGATTGCCCTGACAAAACAGATGAATCTTCCTGTGGTAGGTGAATTCCTAAATTTTGTCTTAAAACTGTAGCCATAAAATAGATAAGAAAACACTACTATAGTCTCTAAGTAGCACAGTCTAATGTCATAAAAGCATTCAACATGGCTTAGAGTAGTTTCTTAATTTAAGGGTTATTAGTATAAAATTATAGAAAAATCATGCATTTTTCTAGCAGGCCCAGTAACAGGGGTCTTCAGATTAATTTTTTGGATTCATGACTATTGTTTTCTTGGACTGTTTGTGACTCGGAGTCCATCATCTACTACGTCTTCACAATTCCGTTTTTGTCTTAAGTCTTCACACTGTCACAGAAACTATCTAGGGAGGAAGGATTATGATATTCTCAAATTAGATTAATGCATTCAGATTTGTCATTGCCAAAATGTACATATAACAATAGATACTATATCAAATGTGTAGAGCTCAAATGAAAAACAATTTAATACAGACGGGAACTTTAACCCCTGTGTCCTGGGAAACAGGATTGACATTTATTGGTATCTCTAGTTCAAAGATTATCCTAAATGGACCAAAGGCAAATTATTTAATTTAAAAGTGAAATTCTCAGTCATAGATGTAGACTGAGAGAAGAAAAATTAATCAGTTAGGTGGGGTGGCACACACCTGTAATCCTAGTACTTGGGAGGCTGAGCCAGGAGAGGATCACAGGTTCAAAGTCAGCTTCAGCAACTTAGTGAGGCTTTCAGCAATTTAGGGAGATCCTGTTTCCAAATAAAAAATAAAATAGGAGTGGGGGTGTGGGTTCAGTCCCTAGTACCACAAAATAAAGAAAGAAAAATTAATCTGTGTTTGAATGGTGAAGCACTAGAACAGACAGCGAGTAAATAGTTTTTACTCTTTCCCCCTTCTCTGTTTTTGATTGAGTAGTATTACAGTATTATATTTCTCAGGTACCTTCATAATGTTAAGGGAGGGGTAAGAATATATAGAAAACACAGAATATAGGGAAACTTTTATGTCTTACACCAGTCTTGTCAAGAAATTCTAGGATTTAAGAAATCCAGTAAGGTTCATTTTTTTTTTTTTTTTGGTACTGGGATTGAACCCAGGGGCATTCTACCTCTGAGATACACCCCCAGCCTTATTTTTAACTTTTTTTAAATTTTGAAACAGGTTATCACTGTTTCTGAGGGCCTCATTAAGTTGCTGAGGCTGGCCTTTGAACCTGTAATTCTCCTGTCCCAGGCTCCCAAGTACTGGGATTACAGGTGTGCGCCACCACACCTGGCTAGGTTCATCTTTATTCTTTAACACAGAAAAAAAAATGATTCTTAATGTGCAAATACATCAAAAATTAACTGTCTAATCTAGACCAAGATAATCATAAAACCAAAACTGGCTCATTCCGTGAATGAAATGGGACAGTAATGAGCTCATATTAGCCAAAGATTTCCACCACCCATCCCAAATGGAAGACAGCATAATGGAAGATGTTATATATTCAGGCTTTGCCATCGGAAGGCACTAAAATGATTATACATAAGTTGTAATATTTGTAAAAGTTTGCATGCCTAGCTGATTACACCCAACGAATATATTTAGTAAATGCTGAACTTCTTAGGTCAACTTTATAATTTTATAATGTCATTTATGATTAGATGACATGTTTTGATAAATTCTTTAAATATCCTGGGTGAATATTTACTCTTAAGTCATTATTTTTAAAGCATAGGAAATATTTTTAGTTGGTATACATGTGATCTCTTTGTAAGATGTATGCTTCAGACAGTATTCTTACTGCTGTGACCCAAGACACCTGACCACACAACCTAGAGGAAGAAGGCTACAGATCTCAGGGCGTGGCACAGGGAGCAAAGAGAAGAACGCAAGGGCTCTGCTCTCAAATCAGAGATCAGAACAGACGGAGCCAGGGGCGGAGGAAACATGAATAACCCCCAAGGCCACACCCCAGGGACCCCCCTCAGCAACCAAGCCCGCCTCCAACATGGCTGCCTTGTCTCCCTGCGGTCTGGAGCACTTTCAAATCCAAGCCATAGCAAAGCAATATGATGAATGTGGGTATAATCTAAAGCTTTACAGTTTTGAATGCTTATTTCATTGAGATAAGAGTATTTATTTAACATAAGATGCACCCTCTTCACAAATTTTAGGTGTGTAGCACATTATTGCTGACTGTAGGTTCAATGTCCTACAAGACATCTCTGGATCTTGTTCATCTTGCTTGACTGATACTTTATGTCCTCTATTTTTTAAGTCTATAATTCTTATTTTTTCAGTGATATAAAGAAAAGGATTCTATTGAATCAGTTGTCTTCACAAGATTGAGTTATATAATCTACATTAATATTAGAGATTAAATAACACACCTGAATGTCATGACTAAAAATCTCTTTTCTCACCAGACAGATTCCTCCTCAGATTTTACATTAAGTTGTTTACTCAAGTTTTTAAATGGTGAAAGTAGTATGCTGTCACTGTTAATAATATTTGAAAGCTGATGTGCACTTCAGGTTTTCTATAGTATAATTAAGAACCCACTGAATTGAAAAATTTTTTAAACTTGACCAGTGGGAGATTTAAGAGAGATAGATGCTCATATTCAAAGAGAAAGAAGGGGAGAGAGTGAAAGACAATTTAGAAAGTATTTTCAGCCAGATATGGTAATACATGTCTATAATCCTAGTACTTAGGAGACTGAGACAGGAGAATCACAGGTTTCAGGCCAACCTCAGCAACTTAGTGAGGGCCTGTTTCAAAATAAAAAATAAATATATAAAAAGGGCTGGGGGTGCAGCTCAGAGGTAGATTGTCCTGAGTTCAATTCTTAGCACTAAAAAATAATGAATAAACAAATAAATAAATAACATTTTAATATAAAATATATATATTTAAAAATCACTGGGCTTTAATTTCCTGTGATATTAGAATACAGTCACTACAAGAATCTTAAAAACTTTGAAGGCAACAGGATCAACATAAAAGTTATTGTAAATCCCATTGTCTTAAATTTAAGTAGTTGGGGATTGGTAGTAACCCCTTCAGAGACTGAGCTAAAGTTTTGTTTTTAACATCACTGTGGAAAAAGGAGAACAGACTTGTGGGGCTGGAAGGTCAGCTGCCCTGTTTGGAGCTAATTAACATCTCACCTACTCATGAGAGCAGATTATTTACATATGTATATATTCTTACATTTCACTTACTATCAAGATTTGCATAGAACAAACCTAGGTATCTTTGAAACTCTCCTAGTAATTAAAGGAACCACTTGCCTATTTATTTTAATAATACTTAAAAATTAGATTTTAATTTTTAAAAACCAAGAATGAGAGAATGCTGTGGAGACAGAAATCGCCATTCCTTGACATATGTATTGTGATTGGTCCCTCTCTTCTTTGTTCTGCTCTATCCAAGTTATGGACGTTTGCACCTTTGAACAAGGAGAATTGTGTAAATGGTATCTGCCAATCCCTGAAAAGCAACTTCAAGATTCAAGTACATTCAGGTGGGGACTTGGTAAAGGAATTACTATTCTTCATGGGGAAGAAAACCACAGGCCATCGGTCGATCATACCACGTAAGTGACCACATAATTTGAACATGTCTCTTAGGAAATATTCATCATGGGCTTCTTAACTCCTGGGCCAGGTATCGTAAAGATAAATGTTGAAGTTAAAGAATGAGAGGGTTGAATGTATTATTTTATATACTATTGAAAAAATCAATTAAAAAAGTAATGAATGCTCTCATGAACATTATAGAAACTAGAGAAATTCGTGAATAAGTAAACAAAAATAGCTTGTAATATTACCACTCTTTGAAAAATGCTGTTAATATGTTGCTTTTAAAATTATTCATCCCGCCTTTCCTCTAAATCTTTCCTTTCTCCTCCTGTTTTTCCATTTCCTTCTCTACATCCTTGACTCTTTTTTCAATTTCTTTCTCTCACCTTCAATTTCCACATTTTTTCACTTTTCCTTTTTATTCATTCTTTTATGTGTTTGTTATACACATCTGCATACAAGTCAGTGTCTAGATTTTCTACGTAGATGTCTGGATATGTTTTTTCACTTTGTATTGACACATGTCATTATATTTCATCTACAACATAATTTGCACTTTACCATAAGGACATTCAGAAATTTTCTAATCTGCTCCCAACTGGTGGACTTCTCAGTTAATTTCATTTTATCCCAATAGTATAAAGTCGCTAGAAAGAAAAGTGCCTACTGTGTGAGAAATACTGTTCTACAGAGATAAAGCATGGAATGAACGGATGGTCCTTGCTCTCCCGAGGTAGATCACAATAGGCCAATAATTGTAAAGCATCAAAAACAGAGACCAGGGCTATAAAGAAAAAGGGAAACAAACACACCAAAAGTTGTGTGCATGTATATTCCTACCCCCTATGTCTCAGGATGATGTATAATTATACTGTGCCAATAAAAGTATAAAAAAAAGAAAAGAAAAAAATGGAAACGAGAAGGGGTTAGTGATGTGTGGAGTCTGTGAATAGAGCCTAGATGGAAGGCCCCGTGCTGGGACTCTGCAGGAAGAGCAATGTGGTTAGAGCAGATCCAGGAAGGGAAATCAAATTCATTGTATCACTGTTAAATATTTTTTCATTTTTAATTTTTTTTTTCACTTTTGGAAATGTGTGAATATTTTATAGCTTTGAAGACATATTTTACATACCAACTCTTTTTTAATTGATTTCCTTTTTATTTTGCGTGTCACGTTTTACAAAGTAATTTTTATCACTGTGTTTAAGTGCACATATTCCAAGAGGTCAGAGGATTGACAGTCTTATAATGACAAATAGCTGTCCTTCCAGCAGCTCCGATTTCCTGAAGATGTTTTATTATGTCCTAAGATTATGTAATTATTCATCTATACTTTCTAAGTTTTATTAGGGATTGGTTATAGGTGCCTGGTCCATATTTGTAAAATAATATATAGCCCTCTTTTGATTCAAAAACTTTTGACTTTATTTATTGACTTCCTATTATAAGGAATGGAACTTCTTTTTCCTCCCCGACCTCCCACTCCACTCCCCCATCTTTCCAATATATTTATACTCAATCTTAACTTTTTAGTTCAGCAGTACTCTGTTTCTTTTTATAATTTGTAGGTGCCTTGCAATTATACATCTTAGTGAGGTTCCATGTGTTAAAAATGCTCAGCATTTTCCCTTCACATTCCGCCCTATTTCCCCTTCCTCCTCCCCACAGGAGTCAGTGAGGTTGATCATAATAATTCACATATTGCCATAGTATTATTTGAAGTGTTTCCTTCCCCAGCCCTCCCTCCACCCTTCCCTCTCACCCCTAAACCCCTCCAACTACTCGACCAATCTGTCTTTGCACTGAAGTCCCCTATGTTTCCTACTTTCTTTCTAGCTTCTACAAATGAGAGAAAACATAGCACCCTTGACTTTCTGAGACTGACTAATCTCACCTGGCATAATATTCTTTAGTTCCATCCAATTTCCTTCTGACACAATTGTGGTCTTCTTTATGGCTGAGTAAAATTCCATTATATGTGTATACCACATTTTCTTCTCCATTTAATAATTTGGCAATCATGAATCATGCTGCTACTTTTTAAAAATTTTCTGTGCTAGATATTACATGATGATTGTTTCCTTTGTTGATAATATTTTTGTTTACATTGAAATCAATCATTGCTTCATCTTTTTTCCTTAGAAGTTTTATGTACCGAATGCTCATTTCCTCAATATCAATGCTACTTTCCAATTGTTCAAGTGCAGAGGAGAACTCACCCCCCCTTTTCTGGGTGACCTCTCCCTCAAACCCTTTCCACTCATTCCCACAGGTTCTTCCCTAACCTGCCCCGCAGGCCCACAGTCCTTTGCCCCGTTGATCCGCCTATCCCTTCAGCCCTATTTGGTGCTGAATCTCTAGATTCCTAAACACCCTGACTTCCTGTTTCTCTTTTGAGACCTTTATTTATTATCTCTTTTGCTCTGTGCTGTCTTTACCATGCATGTGGGTGTCTCTTTTGTGTATTAGAGAACTTTCTCATTTGTTTGACGATCTTGGTTGGGTCTTCATTAATGCTCAAGAGCAAGACCCTTAACAGTTGACTTGACTGACGTTCTATGTGTGTGATTGGTGCCCTTAGGCAGCAGTCTTCACTGTTAGGTGGTAAGTTCACCACATTGTACCAGATATCTCCATCTCAATTTCTGAAATATGGATGTTTTCTGATTTTAAGTGGTCATACTGTCTTTTCTGAATATTTTCTTCCTTATATACTATATTTAGAAAAGCCTTCCCTACCTTAAAATTGTGTATTATATATATATATATATATATATATATATATATATATATGAAGAGATAGAGTATGTTATTCAATCTTGTTTGCATTAGGGCCTGTTTATGAAGGTCAGAATCTAAGACTGGTGCAAATATTCATTTGACCTTGGAAGAAAGATATTTCTTTGTGTGTATGTGGTACTGACGATTGAACCCAGGAGCATTGTACCTCTGAGCTACACTCTCAGCTCTATATTTTTTTATTTTGAAATAGGGAGTCCCTAAGTACTGCACCCTGGCCTTGAACCTGCAATTGCCCGGTCTAAGCCTCCTAACTACTGGGATTACAGGCATGCACCATCTTGCTTGGCAGAAGAAAGTTATTTCTTGCAATTTAAAAAGCAAGGAGAAGCCAGGCACCATGGAGCATACCTGTAATCCCAGTACTTGGGAGGCTGAAATAGGAGGATTGCAAATTCCAGGCCACCCTTAACAAGTTAGCAAGACCCTCTTTCAAAATTAAAAGGGCTGGAACTGTGGCTTAGAGGGAGAATGTGCCTGGTACTGATAAATAAATGTATAAATAAATTAAAAGAATATAGTGGTATTGACACAGGAGAATACATGAATTTTGAAATGTAGAAAACATAATATATAAGACAGTTGTAATCATATATTTTAATACGACTGGATGTTCTTCTAATTTTCTAGCCTCCATCTTTGAAGTACTCATCTTTCTCTGGCTTCTTTTTCATCTGTCATTTTCATCATCTTTTCCATAAACGTTCTTGTTCATTTCCTCTTCACGTTCCTGCTGTAACAGTTATTGTGATCTTGGATTTTGTTACTTCATTTTGCTGTTCATCCTCATCTATTTTGGTCTCCTCTTCCAGAGTTCAATAAATAATGTCTTCCCTGCTTTGTAGTCCAAAAACATCCTGGGTGCTCAAGCCCTGCAAGATCTCATCCTTCCTTTTTTTATTCTGATGGTTTCAGGGAAACGTTATTGCAGACAGCAAAGGGAATCCCCAATGGTTTTACAGAGAATCTTTTTCAGTATCTTCACGCCTTTTATACCTCTCTCCACAGTAAGGTTTTATGACCCCAGCATCTGTGGCTGCTTCTTCAAAGAAAACTAATGGTGTAAATGTTACCAGTCCCTGATTACCTTAGCCCCAAATAGCTTTGTATTTAAGGGGAGTCATAATATCTTTACTATCCAGTCCTGTCCTTTGGGCTGACTTTTTCCCCCATTTTCTGAGGTCTCTTCTGTTGTCATTTTCTTCTACTGCAGTGATTCCAGTTTTGCCATCATTGGATTTAAATGTTAGCCGTATAGTTGCTCAAAGCCCATAGAGCAGCACAGACTGGTACTGCTTTGTTTTAATCATGTTTCGTCAGTTGGCGAGTAATATTTTGGAATTTCCATACACACATTTTCCTTGGGCTGCTTCTGACTCACAATAAAGCAAAGGGTGGTTTTAGAAAGTTACTGCAGCTTCTGTGAATAAGCCACATTTCATTAATAATCTAAAATTACCATAAAGGAAAAGGCAGGCCAGAATAGAATCTCATATATGAGTGGTAAATGAATAAATCGAAATAAGGCAACATATCTTATAAGCCAATAGACATTGTATCTGTCCTTACCCCACCACCTCTAATGGCCTGTGCATTTTCTGGGGTGTCCTGAGGATCCCCATTTTCCAAGTTATTACATTATTTTTAGATGTTTGGTACAAAATAGATCTCGGCAATTATATATCGAATGAATTAGTAGCTCATTATAATCAATATATTTATGCTTTATAATTATAACTATAAAACAAAAAATTAAATATATTTTATATAGGAATACTTAGCAGCCAGATACTATTTTTTTATTGGTGCATTGTAATCATGCATCTTGATGGGTTTCAGGGTGATAGAAGTATACATGCACACATTGGTCAGCCCTCCCATCCCCATTCCCTCCCCTGCCGGAGACTCGCTCCAGCGGGGTCAGGGTACTTGAAGGTGGGTGAGGAGTGGGCACGGGAATGAGAGACAGGAGGCTCAGCAGTTCAGTGAAGCTGCAGGCACTGTCTCTCCCCAGCGAGCATAAGACTTTATTTTTTATACCTTTTTTACATCAGGAAGTTTTAACGCTAACAATTTTCTGCTTAGTACATCATGAAAAATATTTTTTACTTAGTATATCATGGGACTCTTTACAGTGCAGTAATTTACCCACAGTTATTAACAACCCATTGTCCAGATGGTCACAACATGTTCCCCACTAATTACTCAGGTTCCATGCAAACTTGCGTTTCTTCCCACAATGTCAATTTAGCTCTTTTAATCATTTGCATTGTTCTCGGAAATGTCATGCTGCGGTTATCAGGTGACAGACATGACCTTATCTAAAGACTTTTTACTACTGCCTTTTATATATTTTTTATATAAGTCTTAACTATTTATATCTTTCCTATGTAGACTGTAACTATACTTATGCTAAAGGTTAAAAGTTATGAGTAATGTGGTTAACTAGACCTTACACCTATACTTAAACTATATTCTATTTTAATGCCATTTATGCTTATATTCTATACTTTATTCTTTCCTTAGTTGAGCTTTAAGTTTTTCTATTTCTTTCTGATGACTTTTCATATTCTTTTTAATGAACTCTTTTATTTCTCTGTTTTTGGTATTATCTATCCACCATTTATAATAAGTGAGCAATGCCTGTAATTGGTTAATCTTAGATGAAGTGGAAGAAGCACAAAATGTAGGGCTTCTAGCAAGCCTTATCATAAAGTTTGTGTCTCTAGCTCGGACCCTTTTGCCACCATTCGCCTTGAAGGTAAGCACCTGTGTAACTTAGAGGAGGATCAGTCACAGGCTGATAGTCACAGGCTGGCTTGTCTTCCTCGAAGGGGAAACCAGAGCCTCCTACCTATCCAGTAGGCAGGCCTCCCAGAAGCCATAATTGTTGGTACAGCAGGTCTTTATGTTCCTCCTTGTTCTGAGCACTAGCTAATATTTTACAGATTGGCGGGCAGTACTCATTATCTGGTTTAACTCCCTTATCCTATAAATTATTTTTATACTGGGAACAACAGTTTTCCTGGATTTTGCCTGAATTAGAGTCATTCTGGGTAAATTGAGTTTTTGGCATAAGTCCTACAATTCCCGTCACCAATCCCACAATTATTAACATTAATAGTAAGGTCACCAACAGGCTAGCTGCCATTAGAGGATGTCTGCTCTGCGACAAACCTCCTTCTGCTGTGACTTTGTCAAACAGCTGAAGAAACTTTGGCTTCACCTTTGGTGTCACCAAACCCACAATTATTAATATTAACAATAAGGCCACCAACAGGCTAGCCGCCATTAGAGGATGTCTGCTCTGCGACAAACCTCCTTCTGCCATGACTTTGTCAACCAGCCGAAGAAACTTCGGCTTCGCCTTTGGCCCTGGCACTCCCCCTTCCCTCTTTCTCATGCTCAGCATAGTATGACTTTGAAAAGTTTGTGCATGTGCATCCTGAGCATTAGGGTGTTTCCCTCTTCCCCACTCCCATCTCCCTCAATTAGGTAGCCTTCTTTACTCATCTGAGGTTTTCGCCATTTTTTTCTGGAGTCCCTCCTACGCCCTATTCTCCCTAGCTTCTGCATATTAGAGATAACATCTGACCTTTCATGTTTTGTGACTGACTAATCTCACTAAGCATAATATTCTCTAATTCCATCCATTCCCTTGCAAATGATGTAATTTTGTTCTTCTTGATGGCTGCATAAAAGTCCATTGTGTACATATCCCATAGTTTTGTAATCCATTCATCTGTTGATGGGCATCTTGGCTGGTTCCATAGTTTGGCAATTGTGAATTGTGCAGCATTGGTCTAGTAATTTGGTTTCCATTCTTTTGGATAGATACCTAGAAGTGGTATTGCTGGGTCATAAGATAGGTTCATTCCCAGTCTTCTGAGGATCCTCCACACTGTTTTCCAAAGTGGTTGCACTAATTTGAAATCCCACCAACAGTGTATATTAGAGTTCCTACTTCTCCACATCCTCATCAGCATTTGTTATTGTTTGTGTTTTTAATGATTGCCATTCTAATTGGGGTTAGGTGAAATCTCAGGGTAGTTTGATTTGCATCTCTCTGATTGCTAATGATGTTGAACATTTTTCATACATTTATTGGCCATTTGTATTTCTTCTTTTGTGAAGTGCCTATGTTGTTCACTTGCCCATTTTTTGATTGAGTTGTTTGTGTTTTTAGTGGTGAGTTTCTTGAGTTCTCTGTATATTCTAGATAGCCAGATACTGTTTAATAGATGTGGTCTGCATGACAGTGAATCGTGGAGAAGGGAATGGCCCCCAAGCTTACATAACCTCTGGTCTTCCTCTCCTCTTCTCTCTAGGCTCCATCCTTAGCCAGGGACTGGTTGATGTTTTTCACTTTGTGGTAAGAAATAGTTCTTATGCCACACATGTCGTATCTTACGCCTTTTAGTAAAACTCCAAGCTCGGTTTTCCAGATTTTGTTTTTTATATTTCATATTTAAGGGGAAGCCTCACTAATTTGGAAAATGCTTTTCTCTCTCTGTTGTCTGGCTCTCGAATTTTAAGCCATTATGTCTTGAAAGAGTTTTCAAGGCCAGTTTTAAAAATCAAAAAGGATTTATGCTAATTATTTCTTCCTCTTCACATTCCACTCTCCCAGCTCTCCCTAAGGCAAAGCTTGCTTCTGCTCAGTATGAGGAAGATCACTTACAAGCAAGTACAGGAGGAAAAAAGCACATTGATATATTTAAAAATATTGTCCTACTTTAAACACTTGCTGAAGCAATAAAGCATCTAGAAAAGTCACAGTAGGGTAGAAATATGTAAGGAAACTCCACTGTGCAGCTGAGTCATAGATAAGGCCTTAACATGTATTTTTCATCGTGAAAATGAAATGACATCAGCTAAATTGAGTAAAATTCCAAGTGACATTCTACTTTTTTATGTCCACACTTTCACGGACTAGCCTTTGTACATCTGAACTCTGAGATACAAAATTAGGGTTGCATTTTTAATTTTTATTCATTTGTTTGTGGGAGAGTAGCACCGTTCTATGTAGCTAACTCATTCAATTTTTTTTTTTTTTTTGCGGTACCGGGGATTAAACCCAGGGGCGTTCTACCTCCATGCTATACCCCTGGCCCTATTTTTTATACTTTATTTTGAAACTGGGTCTCACGAAGTTGCGGAGGGCCTCACTAAGTAGAGAGAGAGAGAGAGAGAGAGAGAGAGAGAGAGAGCGCTGAGGCTGACCGCGAACCCGGATCCTCCGGTCTCCGCCTCCCAAAGTACTGGGATTACAAGCGTGCGCCACCACGCCCGGCTCATTCAATATTTTTATATGAATTAGGAAAGTCATCTCTTCTTTGAGGGCTAGGCATATGCAGCACAGAGTGGGTGAGTAGATGCTCCCTGGGTCAGTGCAGGTCCTGAATGAGGGGGCTGGCATGGTGTTTTCCTAAAATTGTAATCCAAGCATATAGAAATAAATATGACTCTCATCCATAACCCAAAGAGTTAATAAAGTAAAATTTATCTGATGAAAATATTGTCAGTTGCAGTTTGCAGGTCCTCTTGAGATTGGGGTTGGATGAATTTATTTCCTTTAAATTATGCAATGAGAAAGAATATTTAGTAGAAAAAGTTCTTACTACTTGGGGAAAGAACCATAATCTAGTTTAATTTTTATTTAGTTAGTTATTTTTTTGTGGTACTGGGGATGGAACCCAGGGGCATTCTACCTCCGAGCTATACCCCCAGCCCTAGTTTTTATTCTTTATTCTGAAACAGGGTGCCACTAAGTTGCGGAGGGCCTCACTAAGTATCTGAGGCTGGCCGCGAACCCGGATCCTCCTGTCTCAGCCTCCCAGGTCCTGTGCGCCACCACACCTGGAAGTCATAATCTAGTTTAAAAAAAATAGAAGTTTGTACCCATTTATGCTCCAACAGCTGCTAGGGAAGTTGACAGAAACAGCAGCCCTTCCTTCTCAGCTGAAAAATACTTTTAAAATTATTCTCTCATCATTGAATCAAGATATTTGGATCACTTAGCATCTGAGCTTTATGGTTCATTCAAATTTAAATATGTTTAGAATATTGTGGATTTGGGGGTGTCATGTTGTATAAAGATTCCTCCCGGTTTGTACTTTCACATGATCTCAGAATCTTGTAGTCTGACATATAAAATTGGTTTAGTTGGCTGAGTCTCTTAGCCCAGGCAATGTTACTATAGTCATGTGTAAATTGGTTCATAGCTAAGCACCATAGTTTTATGATCATTTTTATCTCATAGAAAAAATATTTGTTTAACACTATTTATTTACTTTTTTCCTGCTGGAAGCCCAAAGACAGCAAAATTTTAGGTCCTTGGTCCTAAAATATATTTTATTTAACTTAATGCCCATCATGTAGTTAAAGAAGATTTCTTAGGAGCACAAAATCACCCCCTTGGGCAAAATTGAGTTATTCACAGTTCATCATTCATGTAGAATGGTGTCTAGTAGAAAACCTGTGCATATTATAGGCTAATGGTTATTTAACTAATACTCATAGAAAATTTGGGAGAAATTTCTCAAAATGTGGGTCAAGGACCATAGAAAATTTATATATATTTATACATGTTATATATACATATAAGTGTGTATAAACATACACACACATACACACACACACACACACACACACACACACACACACACACCATATATTTAAATGCAGATTTTGAAACACTTGGATTAAAATCTCTGGGAATCAAGTTGAGAACCTATATTTCTACTACCATTTCTATATGGTTCTAGAACTTCATGATTAGGGACTTCCATAGCAGAGAGTAGGGAAGGCATTGATGAAAAAGATTAGTTTTCAAACCTATTCGTTCCAATTTTGATCAGAGTAGATTCTTTTTTCCTATAAATCTAGTGTAATGATCTGGATTTAGAACGCACGTGCTCATCACCAGGTGGGACAGTGGGCCAGTGCCCTCCGCGCACGTGCTCCGTCACCAGGTGGGACAGTGGGCCAGTGCTCTCCACGCACGTGCTCCGTCACCAGGTGGGCCAGTGGTCAGTGCTCTCCACGCACGTGCTCCGTCACCAGGTGGGCCAGTGGTCAGTGCTCTCCACGCACGTGCTCCGTCACCAGGTGGGCCAGTGGTCAGTGCTTTCCACGCACGTGCTCCGTCACCAGGTGGGACAGTAGGCAGTGCCCTCCACGCATGTGCTCCATCACCAGGTGGGCCAGTGGGCAGTGCTCTCCACGCACGTGCTCATCACCAGGTGGGACAGTGGGCAGTGCCCTCCACGCACGTGCTCATCACCAGGTGGAACAGTGGGTCAGTGTCCTCCGCGCACGTCCTCCGTCACCAAGTGGGACAGTGGGCCAGTGCCCTCCACGCATGTGCTCCGTCACCAGGTGGGCCAGTGGGCCAGGGCCCTCCACGCACGTGCTCCGTCGCTAGGTGGGCCAGTGGGCCAGGGCTCTCCGCGCACGTGCTCCGTCACCAGGTGGGACAGTGGGCCAGTGCCCTCCATGCACGTGCTCCGTTGCTAGGTGGGACGGTGGGCCAGTGCCCTCCGTGCACGTGCTCATCACCAGATGGGATTGTGGTCCCGTGCCTCCCCGCAGCAGTGCTCTGTCACTGGTGGGCAGTTGCCAGTGCCCTCCACACACATGCTGCGTCACCAGGTGGGCCAGTGGCCCCATGCCCCCCCCCCGCACCAGTGCTCTGTCACAGGTGAGCAGGTGGGTAGTGTCCTCCGCACATGTGCTCCATTACCAGGTAGACAAGGTTGGCGGTGTCTATAGTCTGAAATAGCTGGACCACGTTCGGATGCTCCCCAGTCTTCATTATATCCATCTTGTTTAGAATGAGGGGGAGCACATATCTGTCCTTAATCAGAACCTTCATGGCCACCTCTGTCCCAGTGAGGACATGGCGGGCCAGTTGGACCTGGACCAAGGTGCCCTGGCCGATGTCCCTCCGGATCTCGTAGTGGCCCTCGAGGAGGTCCTCACAGCCTGGCCCCGCCTCTCTCCTCTCCTAGCGCTGTCCATGGACAGCTGGAGACTCCCTCACAGTGGCGCCTTGTGAGGTCACAGCAAGGAATGGCGGGTCACGGCCGGGCGTGGCCACTGTGGCTGCCTCACTTTGGGCCTCCAGGACCTTTCCTTCTTTAATAAGGATAAGGACTCCAGAAGCTTTTTGTTTTAATGCGTTATGGAGACTTTTGTTTACTTGTTTAGAAATAAAATTTGTAGGATGCTTCAATGGCCTTTTCACCTTTTTTTTTTTTTCGGTACCGGGGATTGAACGCAGGGGCGTTCTACCTCCGCGCTACGCCCCCGGCCCTGTTTTTTATACTCTATTTTGAAACCAGGTCTCACAAAGTTGCGGAAGGCCTCGCTAAGGAGGGAGAGAGAGAGAGAGAGAGAGAAAGAGAGAGAGAGCGAGAGAGCTGAGGCTGGCCGCGAACCCGGATCCTCCGGTCTCCACCTCCCAAAGTACTGGGATTACAAGCATGCGCCACCACGCCCGGCTTCCTTTTCACCTTTTTTTAAAAATTTATTTTGGTACTAGGGATTGAACCCAGGGGCATTCTACCTCCAAGGTACACCCCCAGCCCTATTTTATATTTTATTTTGAAACAAGGTCTTGTTACGTTGCTGAAGGCCTTGCCAAGTTGCTAAGGCTGGCCTCAAACCTGTGATCCTCCTTTCTCAGCCTCCCAAGTACTGGGATTACAAGCATGTGTACCCATGCCCAGATCCAATTCCTTTTTCTTTCAACTCAGAATGACTGGTGTCAAAAGGATGGTAGCACTTCACTCCCATGGTGATACTCTAACAAAATGCTCTGCTCCCTAAGACTCCACAGGGCACATTGTTGACATCTATGGGGCCTAGAGGAAGGGCGCTCTCATCTTAATTTCTCCATAAGGTCCTCACTGAGTTTCTCATCAGAAACCTTGAAATCCAGAAGGCAGTGGGTTGATTTAGTTGAAGTGATGAAAACCACGCCTGTCAGCCAGGAGCCTTAGAGGCAGCAAAAATGTCCTTCCCGCCCATGGGAGGGGGGTTAGAGGTGGTCCCGAACACCTGGGTCTCTTCACACTGCTGTAGCAAAATGCCTTAGGCAGGGTAATTGATTAACAACGGAAATCGATCACTGTGGTTCTGGAGGCCAGCAAGTCTAAGGGCAAGCTCTCAGGATATCAGTGTATGGCGAGTGCTGGCCTCCTCCTCCCAACACGGCATCTCGATGCTGCGTCCTCACATGCTGAGGGGCGGGAGGTTGAACTCACTGTCTCAAGCTCTTTCCTGTTTTCTCCTTTTTCCTCGTTCTTTGCTTTAGCAGTGCTGGTGATTGAACCCAGGGCGCTCCACCACTGACTGTATCCCCAGCCCTTTTTATTTTATTTTCAGAGATGCTGTTGCTGAGTCGCCCGGGCTGGCCTCCCACTGGCCAGACTCCTTCCTCAGCCCAGTGAGTAGCTAGAATTACAGGCTTGTGCCACCATGTCTGGCTTAATATATGTACATTTAGAACTGTGTGTGCGGTATGGGGATCAACGCAGGGCCTTGTGTGTGCTAGACAAATGCTCTCTTCTTCCTTTTTTTCTTTATTACTATTTTTTTTTTATTTTGGTACTTGGAAATTGAACCCAAGGGTGTTCTACCTCCAACCAATACCCGCAGCCCTATTTTATTTTTTATTTTGAAACAGGGTCTCAATAAGTTGCTGATAGCCTTGCTAAGTAGCCGAGGCTGGCCTTGAACCTGCGATCCTCCTGTCTCAGCCTCCCAAGTATTGAGATTACAGTTACACACCATGATGCTGGGCCCAGTGCTCTTTTCTAAAGGTGCACATCCTGTCCATGAGCTCAGAGCCTCGTGGCATGAGCGTCCCTGAAGGCCCACCTCTCGGTACCATTGTCTTGGGGTTGATGTTTCAGCAGGAATTTGGCAGGAACACACACATTCAAACCCCAGCGCCAGATAAACAAGAGCCACAGGAGTTACTGGTCACTAGATGTGTCCTGCGAGAGGGGAGTCCTTTAGGGTGACTGAAGGCCTTGGACACTCAGAGCCAGTGCTCTGGGAGCTGTCATCTTCAGACTTCTCACTGCTGAGGTCCTGCTACCTGCATCGCCTCAGGCCATAGCTGAGTGGTGGCTGAAAACAATTTCCAGGTACCCTCTAGCTTGCCTCTTTCATGGTATACTAACCAACATGTTTTCTCAAACGTTTTCACCTGCTTGTATATTTTCTTTCTTCTCTAGTTCTAAACACAATGATTTTGTCTTTCTGTTGAATGGAAACCAAAACAAAGACGCCAATTTTGTTGATTACCCAGAGATGATATTTTTTTTTTTTTTTTTGCAGGACCAGGGATTGAACGCAGAGGCGTTCTACCTCCGTGCTACGCCCCCGGTCCTATTTTTTATGCTTTATTTTGAAACCGGGTCTCACGAGGTTGCGGAGGGCCTCACTAAGGAGAGAGAGAGAGAGACACAGAGAGAGACAGAGACAGAGACAGAGCGAGAGCTGAGGCTGGCCGCG
>PVJS01024874.1:0-28317 GCA_004027185.1 Glis glis
GGGGGGGGGGGGGGATGATGAGGTAGAATAGAAAAGAGAAATATTAGGCAGAAAGGAGACATTGGGAAAATAGAGATTTAAAATTTTGAAAGTTCATAATCTAACTCCACCCTCTAGGGTGTGTTCAGTCAGGCAGAAGCCTTAATGAGTCCACACCCTTAATCACAATGGCTCCTCTCCACACCTGAGATGCTTAATATAAGTAGGGTGGGTGAGGAGGTCAAAGGTCAGACCCCACTGCCTATCTGTTGCCAGGGAAACTGAGGACTAAGAGGAAGTCCTGCCCTCTACTGTGCGACCCTATCTACCCCCTCCTATAAAAAAAACTGCAAAAGCACGCGGACTCTCTCTTGCTCATTTGGATGTATGGACGGACGTGCACAGGGAGATTCGCTCTCCCCTTCTTGAGATGACCCCCAACCTGTATCCCCACCTTTCTTAAGTTAATTAAAACCTTTGCCTTTTTCTGATGGCACATGTTGAAATTCTTATTCATCATGGAAGCCAAGGACCCCTCAGAATTAGCATGTCTCCCATGACAAAAGGACCAGGTACTAGGACAAGTTTTGGCAAACTATCAACAACAATGCTAGATAGCAATTGGGAAAACATCTGGTAGACCTAGAGCTAAGTACATTTGTATAAACTTTGGAGAAGGAAAACAAAAGTTGTTTACATTGAACCTACATTGGCTACAGATAAGAGGGGCAGGATGACCCGAAGGGGGAAAAGCTTTGGGATAGGAAGGAATCAATAAGGAGAAGTAATTTTTGTATCTGGCTTGGTTGAGAGTAACAGTTCAGAAAGTTTATATAGAAATAGGGTGTGGTGGCCCCAGTGGTTGGTGGTGATAGGATTTAAGTCAAAGTTTCTACATATAGTTTGGAATAGAAAAGTGTTCTTTTGGTTTTGCCCTGCAGCTGTTAACTGATTAACTTCCCTTATCTCTTCCTTCTTACTTTTTTCCCCCTTTTTCTGTACCAGGGATTGAACCCAGCCCTATTTCATTTTTATTTGGAAACAGGGTCTCCCTAAGTTGCTGACACTGGCTTCAAACCTGTGATCCTCCTATCTCAGCCTCCCAAGTACTGGGATTACTGGTGTGGGCCACCACGCCTGGTCTCCTTCCATTTTCTAACCCTTGCAATTAAATTTAGGGCATCTTGGAGTTTTTCTTTTATCACTGAAATCTGAGAACCTGCAATTTAGAAGGAAGAGAAATTTGGAGATATGGAAACCAGCTAGATGGTTGCAGGGATTCTCCCAAAGAGAGGTAGGGAGGGAATGAGCGAGAATGGTAGAAAAAGGAAATTTGAGGGCTGGAAGAGCTGGGAGAGGCTGGGCCTAGAATAGAACCAGTGATTACAGGTGAAGGGAGACAAAGAGATGTCAGAGCGGGCAGTGTTCAGAGCAGGGTGGCGGCAGAAGGTGCACCTTTGACAGAAACAAGGAGGGCGGAGAAAAAGCAACATCGGGAGAGGTGATATGTGCTTGGGTCTGGCCCTTTGAAATGGAGGTGTGACAGGACATCCTGGTGGGCATGTGGAATGATATGTCATTAGCAGCTCTCTCTGCAGCATTGCACGTCTATGACCAACTTGCACGTTTGAAAACCCCCAGACGCTAATGAGGCTCAGGCCAGGGGTCAGGTCCTCTGGGAGTCTATTAGCTTTCTCTGCTCTTGGCCAGAGATGACACCCATCCCCAGACAGCGATCTGCAGATTAGGCCATTAGTCACACAAAGGAGAGGAGCACTGGGGAGGGGACTAGTGGATCCAGCCTGGCTATCTAAGAGCCCGCTCCAGGGTTCCACTCCACCAGGGCTACCCAGCAACAGCATCTTCCAAAAGGTGCCCCATTATTATTGCTCTAGTCCTCTGGTTGGTTGTCCCCATGCAAGTCCTTGCTGGGTGGCTCACCAGCAGCGAACTTTCAAAGGCAGCTTCCAAATCCTCCCAGTGGCTTTGTAAACCCAGCCGGTTAGATTTGCCTGCAAAGTCATTGGGGCCAAAACCTGGGAGTAATTTCAAGGACACCTTTTAAGACCAAAAGGCAGCCTTTTAGCATTGACAGTTTCTGTAGATCCAAGTCTCCGGTAGCCTTTCATCTGCACATTAACAGATGCAGGACTGGGGGTGGGGGTGGGGAGGGTTGCAGGGAGCTGGTCTGAAACTCACTGGAATCATCAGGTTTTCTGAAACACACACATTTTCTTGTTTAGCTTCTCGTCTGCCCAGAGGATCATCTGGGGCACATCATTGCCGGAAATGCAGCTAGAGGTTTTCAATTAAAATAAATGGCCTCAATCCTTGCAAATTATACCAGAACTGTCAGTGTCATACGAGGGCCACCAACTGTTCACTCTCTGGCCAGCTCCAGGCTGAAATCCTCCGCAGAGCACAGATGGAGACAGAAATCCCTTCAAGGCTCACAGCTGCCCCTGTGACCTTCTGAATGGAGCCACGGATGCCTGGTCTTCCTAAACCCCAGGAAACTGTCAGCGGGCACTGTGGGAGAGCAGTCCTGGGGACCAGTCCCTGGGCCTGCCCAGGGCCTGCCCAAGGCCTTCCTGTCTGCCTCCATGGAGCCAGCTGGGGGACTGGTGGCCTCGCACACCCTCTCTCTACCATCCACCATGTCCAGCACCTCCCAGGGCCAAGCCCACCCTGGCTTCTGGTCTTTGTCCCCATGCAGGGTCTCTTGGGCACACAGTCTCTTGTTTCCTACACTAGATCATAAATTCATGGGCTGTTTGCTTCCTTTTTGGAATTCTCCTAGCCCCACACCCCATGAGAGAGTGAGGAAGAGTGCGGAGTATGGTGGGTGCCTCTTCTGTTGTGTATAGACTGTGGGGGATGTGATTATTTAAGACAATTCAGGGCTGTTCAGAGTGCCACATACGTTTGTCACTACATTCATCTGCTAAGGGCCACCATAATGAACTCTCACGGACTGAGTGGTTTTGATGAAGTAGAATAGAAGAGATAAAGATTTTAGGCAGAAAGGAGACAATGGGAAGGAAAATATAGTTTCAAAATCTGGAAAGTTCGTGATATCTAACTCCACCCTACAGGGTGTGTTCTGTCTTTGGCCGAAGCCTCAATGAATCCACACCCTTAATCACAAGGGCCCCTCTCCACCTGAGATCCCTGGATGCTTAGTGTAAACAGAGGGTCCATGAGGAGGACAAAGGTCAGACACCAGCCAGACACCACCCTTGGGTTGCCAGGGAACCTGGAGATTAAGAGGAAGTCCAGACCTTCACTGTGCGACCCCACCGACCCCCTCATGGGAGTTCTATAAAAGAACTGAGAAAGCTGCAAACTCCCTCTTGCTTGCTTGGATGGACACACGCAGAGAGACTCGCTCTCCCCTCTTGAGATGACCCACGTCTCACCTGAACCTGTATCCCCACCTTTCTTGAATTAAACCTTTGTCTTTTCTCTGATGGCACGTGTTGAAATTCTCATCATGGAGGCCAAGAACCCACAGAATTACCCTGTCTTCCCCTAACCGTTTAAATAGCCAGAGTTTCTTTTTTCACAAAGCCAGAGGCTAGAAGTACAAGATCAAGGTGTCAGCAGGGGTATTTTCATCCTGAGACTCCTCTCCATGGACAGTAGATGGCTTTCTGATACAGTCATCCTTCTGGGTGTCTAGACCCTAATCTCCTCTTCCTAAGACACCAGTCAGACCGGATTAGAGTCCTCCTTGACTGCCTTATTTCGCCCTAACCACCTTTGTAAAGCTGTCTCTGAATATGGTCACATTCTGAGACGTGGGAGGTTAGGACTCTGACATATGAATTTGAAGGGGGACACAATTCGCATGTGCTTGACAAAAGTCCAAGCCCTCCTGTTCCTTGCCAGTGGATCGGACTGTCTCTCCTCCTTGCCTATTAATTGGACTGTCTCTCATCCCATTTCTCACAAGCTGGAGTGAGTTGGAGACAAGAGAAAGTCTAGTAAAGTCAGCTGCTTCTGGGTCACAGTTCTGACAGAAATCTCATTCAGAGGAAGTATTTAAAGTGGAAAACTGGGGGTCCCTATCCTCACCTAGTTGGAATCCTATCTCTCTTGTTCCCAGAAGTCACCAAGTGCCTTTCTCTATGAGTACAGAGATTAGCTACTCTGTCTTGTAGCTATGGCCCAGCCTTTAGAGAAGGATCTCTTACAAAGGATCCACACAAACCCCAGGCAACAGATGTCACCTGCTGCCTGCAGTGTCTGGTTACTGTAGGGCAACCCAGCACTCCTTCCAGGCTGACTCTGAGCACCGTGATCTCATCCGACAGGAGGCCCCATGGAGGCCCCGTGCAGAGACAGGCCAAGGTGCCGACCAGCGCCGGCTTCATGCAGCGACTTGAAGAGGATTGTCTCAGTCCTCACAGTGGATAAGCCAAAACATTGCACTAAATCTACCCCAAAAAGAAAAAGACACCGACATCTACCTGGAACCAGAAGCACTGCTGTTTGTGCACAAATAGTGCGAGATAGAGGCTATGCGATGCGTTCGCGTCTTGGTGAGTGTAAAGCCACTAAGTTGGATCTTGAAGATGCAAGAAAGAAGAAAAATTTATTACCTGCAGCGAGTACAGGAACACCAGAGTTATCTGCAGTGATGCCCTCCATGAATAAAGGACCCCTTTTTAGAAGGGCCCTTTGCCCTTAATTCAAGTCAAAATGTACCCAGAAATGATCATACCCTGTCTCTTGCCAAAATGCAGGGACTACCGTAGAAATATTTATGTTCCTTAAGAGTGTCTGCCAAAGCGTGCAGTAGTCTTCGCTGGGCGGTGAGAATGCCATGCGGCAGCCCCTCCACGCCTCTGAACAAAGGAAGCGTGGGGATTTTAATCTGGGAGTCTATACATATTCATTTTAGGGGTAGATGCATACTTGACCATGCTCAATTTAGAATCAACATTTTTTCTGAGCAGAAGAAAAGATGGCAGACGAGCTGGGCATGGTGGTACACACCTATAATCCCAGTACTTGAGAGGCTGAGACAGGAGGATCACAGGTTCGAGGCCAGCTCAGCAACTTAGTGAGACCTTGTTTCAAAATAAAAAATAAAATAGGTATGGAGGTGTAACTTCGAGGTAGAATGCCTCTGGGTTCAACCCCCTGTACCAAAAAGAGATGGGGGGGGAGAAGAAGGACAAGGACAAGGAGAAGGACAAGGGCAAGGACAAGGAGAGAAGGAGAAGGAGAAGGAGAAGGAGAAGGAGAAGGAGAAGGAGAAGAGAGGGGGAGGAGGAGGAGGAGGAGGGAGAGGAGGGAGAGGAGGAAAGAAAGAAAGAAAGAAAGAAAGAAAGAAAGAAAGAAAGAAAGAAAGAAAGAAAGAAAGAAAGGAGAGAGGAGAGGAGGAAAGAAAGAGAGATATTGTACCCCATGTTTAGGACAAAGGGTCTGAGACCAGACTCAGTTAAGGCAGGAAGCATTTATTACCGCGGGGCCACCACTCCCCAGCAAGTCAAAAAAATGTCAGCCCCTTCTACAGTTCATCAGTTCCTTTTATAGAGAGCAAGCAGAGTTTGCGGGGGTATGCTCGGAATCGACCAATCATAGTAAATTTTCCTTATTTAGAAGCAAGGGGGTAGGTCTAGGGGCGCGGGCTGAGAATCCAGGCAGGGGTTGGGGTGGGGGCTGGTCTGGGCGGAATGCTTGCTTTCTCGCATCGCATCCGAATCGCCTCGGAAGAAGTCCGGTGTGTGCTGGCGGGCTGGAGCCCAGAGCTGAGGCTGCAGGGCTGCAGGCTGCGAGGCGTGGTCCTAGGGGCAATAAGGGCAGGAACTGGTTTCATCCTTGAGGGACTGGCTTTTTCCTTAGGGCGGTAAGGGCAGGGAGTTTAATTTTAGGGTAGAAAACAAGGCTAAAAAATTACTTTTAGGGCATGTTATCACAAGAGAGAGAAGAGAGAAGAGAGAAGAGAGAGAAAGGAAGGAAGGAAGGGCAGACACATTCCTGGGCGTGTTCAGCTCAAGGTCATAGAATATAGGTGAAAGGCTAACATGGCAGACATGGACACTTAAAAACAGACAACTGGAACGCTTCTGGGCATGCTCAGATCTGGATCACAAAGATGGCAGACATGAACACCTCTGGGCATGCTCAGTTCAACATTATAATGAGCCAAGTTTTCTCTAAGAACCTAAAAGAAAAACTTAAGAGTGGCTCTGTGATCTTGGGGATTATGGACTGGTGTTGTTTGTTTTGTACATTTCTCCAAAAAGTTTTAGATGAAACAAAAGAAAAGGACTCTTTGAAGGTGCTTCAATGTAGAAATCTGCCCCTAAAGGTGTCTGTCTCACTTAGCAGCGAACAGGACAGTCGGGCCGGAAGTCTGGATGACAAAGACTTGGGGAGATGGTGGTGATTGTGCTGAGCCTGGAAGGGGCCCCGACGTCAAGGGCACAGCCTGTACAAGGCCTAGAGTCAGGTTAAGCCAGGTGAGCTCAGGCTGGGAGAGTGAGGCCTAATCCTGTGCTGACCCAAGCAAAGGCAAATTTTCCAAACACAGATGTGGGGATGCTAAAGGCAGGGCCTGTGGCCAAAATAGCCCCATGGACAGACAGCGGGAGAGGCCAGCCTGTTCTCAGACTCAGCACCTCTTCTGCATCTGTAGCAAAGCCCCGCTCGGCATCTTGGCAGGCCCAAACTCGCTCTCCACTGTCAGCATTATTGCTTTCCAGGAATCTCCTGTTTTTCAAAGTATTTTTGCCAAGATGCGATGTTTTGCAAGCCCCAAGGCCCCTCTCCCTCCTCCACTGTCAAACTGATGAAACCATTCATCTTCCAGCCCCAAGCAGCCTCGCCCCACCCCACCCTCACTGCACAGCTCACCCCAGGCTCTGGCGGAGACCCAGGAGTCTCAGAGGCAGAAGACAGGCTCGTCTGTCTCCACCAGAACTGGCGACACCGAGGGGCTGCGGTAATCTCGTTGCCGCGCATTGGCAGACAGTCCCAAGGGCGTAAGTATTTCCACGGCGGTCCCTGAATTTTGGCAGGAGACAGGGTAGGATCGTTTCTGGGTATGTTTTGACATGAATTAAGGGCAAGGGGCCCTTCCTGAAATATTTGCTTGAGGGCCATATTTTAAACTTACTGTACAGTTCAGTGACTCCTGCCCCACCTACATTAATCAATACAGTAAATATTTATTCAAATGCCCACTTACTGGGCCAACGGGAATAGAGGTTGATAACAAAGAAAGTGCTTCAGCCTTGCCGTTGCCTGTACCTGGAAATCATTTTAACTCAGCCTTGTAAGTAAACAGTGATGTTTACCAGCCCACTTCCATACCTCATCGGCCCAGGCAAAAGTTTCTTATGGAGACGTTATTCATATTTATTGAGCTATGGGAAAGGTATGGTCTAAAAGTTTTACGTGTATTAACATACATAATCTGAAAGAGCCTTCCATTTCACCCCCACAAAAAAAATTCAAAATCCTACATTAAAACCACCTGTGACTCTTGATGCTTAGTGACCGTGGTGGGACCCCATGATATTATCACTCCATCATGAACACTGTAGTGACAATAAACTACCTTTAACCCCAGGCCTAAGGACCAAAATCCCAACTGTTTAATTCCAGGCCTGCCTGTGCAAGCTGTCAACTAGTTCAAGAGTCAGTTTTCCTTACCTATATATTGTAGAGCATTCCCAGCTGCTAGGGGAGCTCATGGTGAGCAACTACACAAAGAAATTACCCTAGAACCTTCTAGAAGCCTCATCAGGGCCCAGGAAAGAAAGAGGGTGGACAGATGTTTTGCCTCCACTCTAGTTGAGCCAGCCCTGGGATCATAAACTCCCCAGCATCAGGCATGCATCTTTGGTAAAATAAAAAAGTAATTCAGGTGGGCATGGAGGCACACACCTGTAATCCCAGTGCTTGGGAGGCTGAGACAGGAGGATCACGGGTTCATGGCCAGCCTCAGCAAATTAGCAAGGCCCTCACCAATATAGTGAGATCCTGCTTCAAAATAAAAAATAAAACAGGGCTGAGGGTATAGCTCGGAGGTAGAATGCTCATGGGTTCAATACCCAGTACCACAAAAAAAAAAAAGAAAGAAAAGAAAAGTAGTAAAGTAAGAGAACACTTAGGAGCTCAGAGGGCAAAATAGCTGTCAGAAGACCTAAATGGCATGGGAATACTTTTCAGAGAGTCTATTATGTCCCCTACTGCTGATGCAATGGAGCTGCGTCAGACTTTAAAGTCATATCATGTCAAAGACAGAAAGGAATTTTTGAGGTGATATAAATCTGTGGTTTTAAAACCTGTCAGTTGTTTTTATTCTAGAAACCTTCCTCAAATAGAATCTTGCATGGAAACTCAATACATAAAGCAACAAGTTGGAGGCCCACTTGCCATTCCCCCCACACACACACACCTCTTGGCACAGTGAGCCAAGACAGGCTGCCATCTTCTCAGCTACCATCACTCTCTGTCCCCACGACCCTCCCCACGACTGTCACTGAAGTGCCAATATTGGAAGCAGGGTGGAGTCACACCACCTTCTAACATGGTGCTCCATGGATGAAAGATTCCACAGTGGCCCCCCAAAAAGGGTTCACCCTGTAGTACCAGGCAGCTGGACTCAGAGCTCACGCGCCTGCCTCTAGGACCCAGAGGATCACGATGCCCCTGCCACTGCCTGCTCAGCCCTCCTGCCGGAAGTCCCTTAGCCAGGGAACCTGCCCCCAGTGGTTGACACAGATAGTGCAATAAAAATCAGACCTGACTTCTCCTTTTCCTGCGGTTCAGGGGGAAGTTTGTGGGGATGTAGAAGCAGAAAGGTCTCCATGAGACGATGAATGCCATTAGCCTGTGTCCTTGACAGACGCATGTGAACTATTACATAAGTGTTTTCACTTATACACAGTTGTATATATCTATTATATGTTATAAAAGACATACTATAACAGGAGTGGTCTCTTTTTACTGGCATTGGAGGTAACTTGCCCTAGATTGGAGAGCATAGCTGGAAAATTTGCCTCCCATTTTCCATTCCTCTATCTTATGTCTTTACCACATCACCCTCCCCCACCCACTTCCCAGCATCCTCTGTCAGTTTCTTTGTTTCTCAACACATTAATTCAACAATCTATGCTAAGTGTCAACTGTGTTCCTGGCACTATTGTGGGATACAAGGAATAGGACACTCAAGGTCCCTCATTCATAGGGTTTACATGAAAAATAAATAAACAAATATGCAAATAATCAGGTTACAGTTCACGAAGACTACAATGAGGGAAATAAACACGTTCTCCAGGGACAATAACTGTTTCCCTCATATCATTTCAAGGTCATACCTATCCCTACCCTAAATCCAGAAACTTTCAAACTCCTGATACGCTCTTCAACACCAGGGCATTCAGCCTAGATCACTCACACTCCCAGACCCTGAAAAAGAGATGTCCATGCCCAAGAGGGTCCCCTGGTCCAGCCTCCCACCCAGCTGCATGGGTGGGACAGATAAGAATGACGGACCTGCCAAGAAGAAATGCTTAGGGGAAACAGGAAGTGCTTTAGGGGGAATAGGAAGTTCAAGGAACAGGAAGCAAAGGAATCACAGACCTTAAAGAACCATAGATCCTTAAGACAAAGGAATGCCTTTAGCTAGTAAAAGATTGGCTCTCGAATCTCCTGAGTTCTAACCAAACATATCAGGGAGAAGCTGATAAAAGGGGTGGGTAGAGGGCACGTTCATGGGGGATACAGGGTTCTGCTTCCTCTATAGAGTAAGGAGGAACCATGATGAAGGGGTGTTTCAAGTTCTCCCCACCCCATCCCTTCAGGAATATGTGCCTCTAATAGTAAGGAATTTCAGTCACCGTGGCCAACCTTTGCCAGTTAAAGAAAAAGGGAAACCGCAGACAGAGCCCAGTAACCAAAGAATTTCTTCACCTTGACCTGGTAGAACAGTAACCATGATAGCAATATGGGTCAGACATTTGCTACTTTTCAGAGAAGCTTAAGAAGTCTCTATCTGAAATGTTTGTTTGGAGAAGAGGGGTCACCAATGTAAATATTTTGAAGCCACAAAATTCACATTACTGCTCAGACACTCAAAGAAACTATTCTTTATTTTCTCTATAACTTCATCTGATATTTCTCATGAGACCCCAGTCTGCTGGGCAGGAGGAGCAGCTGAGACTGGCCAATTAACCATAGTTCAGACTTTTCCAATTTAAACTATCTCCTTTCGATTTAAACATCCAGCCAGCTTATTTAAAGTTCAATTCCCTTTAGGATCGCTCAGACTCTAATAGTCTTTAGGACAGCTCAAACTTCCTTCCACTGTTGCTTTTCTCTCAATATGGCAGACAAGTATTGAAGGAAAGATGTTTTTTTCATGATTTTTAAAAGGCAGGAATAAGCATCTCTGATCCCCCTACTGGAAAGCTCCCCTAGCCATATTTTCTATCAATTTCTACCTGCCTCTCCCTAGGCATCTATAACATTTCTGTTGACCTGGAGTTGGAGACAGCGAGAGGGGCTAGTCTCTGGTTTCCTTCTGCCTGCCCAGTGTATAAGACATCCAGTATCTTATACAAGCTGCTGCTTGGTCATCCTGTGAAACGGCCTTCCTCCAAACTCCTAAATAGTGTTTCCCTAAGTTTACACAACAGCTTTCCCCATCACCACTGTCGACTCTGGGATTGTGATCATGAGAGGGGACATTAGCGCTGGGGTTGCATCTCTTGCCTCCCCCATTACTGTCAGCACACGGCCAGTCTTCCCATGCCATTTTGGAGGTAGCCAAGGGCAGATTTTCTCTCAGAGGTCTGAAGCCCTCTTTTAATGTCCCCAGGGAAGTATGCCACTAGCCTTGATGTTTTGGAGTTTTCATACTGATCTGTATGTTTCTGGTGGTGACCAAGATCCCTGATCCCGACTCAGATATTTTCCTTCTCTACACCCACAATTCCAGGTATGGATAGGGTAGGCTTCAAGCTCTTTTGCATATCGTATCTCCCCCCCTGCCCTGGAGTAGCAAGCCTCAAGATGTTCTTGTCATTGGCTGAAGTCTGTCTCTTCCATAATTATGAAACATCTTAGGATTTGAGTCCTCCAGCCTTGGATTTGAATTGGTTAAAAAAAAAGTTTCAAGGGTGAGGGAACAGAAACACACCAATTGCTGTGTGCCTGTATGTTTTTATCACCCTGACCCTCATTATGATGTGTAATTACAATGCACCAATAAAAGCACAAAGAGAAACAAAAAGAAGAAGGTTCAAACTGAAATCACACCCGCACACACAAAATTTAAAGTCTTCCTCTCTACAAAATCTGGATTTCAAGACTATTGTCTTGCTGCAAAATTCTATTTTGGATCTGAGAAACTTCCTTTCTCTTTGCATCCTGACATAACAATTCTGATTCTTTTCCAGCCTCCCCCTGAGGAGCAACAGATGGCTCAAACTGCAAGAAGAAAGGGAGGAAGTGCTGTCCACAAAGATGCCAAGGGTAAAGGGACACTAGTAGCTTGAAGAGACAAAGAAATAAACTATTTCCATTCCTTAAATCTATTACCAATCAAATGTTTGGCCTCATTCCAATGTGCCTTTATCCTCAGAAAAGTCACACAAATACTCAAGTGGACAAGAATGGGTCCGGTAGGAGCCCAGAGCCTGTGCCACCTCATCTCTCCACTGGGTGCTCACTCTTCCCTGTCATTTCTACTCCTCCAACTCCCTAGTAAAACACTACAGCAGACATATTGTCATCAACAAGCTTCCACAACAAAAAGAACCAGGTACTTCTGCTTGTGACAGGAACTTGAGGGACAAGCTGATGTCTTTTCAGTATTAGGAATGGACACATAGGCCTTGACTACACAGTTTTACAAAATTACCAACTTAATGGCTGATCTCCTTCTCGACATGATGGGAAGGGTTCCAGACTGACTGCCATGACTCCTTTCAAGACTAAAGGAGGGAAAACAACCGTGTGGCTCATGCAATGCCCTTCGTGTGGAGAATGCAGTTAGGAAAGTCAGGGGAAACCAAAGAGAAACAGAGTCCAGGTATGATGCACGTGGGCTGTTTTCACTCCCCGACTTCTCTAGGGGCCAGAGACAGAACTATTGTTATTTTCCACAATGTCCTGCATTTGTGGGGCAACTTAATTTTCAAAGTACTGTCTTATCTACTCTCCCCTTTCATCCTCCCGAAGCCCCACGAGGTAGGTACCATAAGTGCAGGCATCTCCTTTGACTGATGCGTCAGTCTCCAGGGCACAGAGCGGCTGTGTGAGATGCTCAAGGGGGTCTGCTTCAAATAAACCCTGATGCGTCCCAGAGCAGGTTCTTTCCACTGTGTTAAAAGAGGGAGTTGGGCCTAAGTCTTCATAAAAAGGTGGATAGTTGAGTGGTGCTGCTGAACGGTTTAGAGAGAGGCAGCAGATGCCTACTGATTTGTTCTGGACTGGGGGACCGAGCACCCGGGTTCCCATCTGGCCCTGCCTCTAAGTAGCCGTGTGAGTTGCAGGATGTCATAGGATGTCTCACAACCATAGTTTCTTTGTCCATAAAATAGGAATAGGAATCATATCTGCTCTAATGCCTTCATGGGATGCTTGAAGGCATCAGAATTAAGCATCCGTGTGTGCCGTATTGGTGGTGTAGAGAATTTTTAAACCCACAGCCTTCAGAGGTAGTGCTGTAACCACTTAATGCCAATAAGTACAATGTGCCTAGGATCCTGCTCTTTCTAGTCTCATTTTGAATATTGATCCTTGCATCTCGACTTCCTTAGCTCAGGAAAGGACTGTGTGCAATCAGAAAGATCTAAATTAGTCCTTCCATTCTTACTTGCAGATGACCAGAGGAAAGACCATGTCATAAATCTGGTGGAGGGTGGTACTGCTGGGATTCTTGATCTGTAGATGAGAAGAGCATTTTACCAAGCACTTGACATAGTTTTCTCTTTTGATCTTCACAATAACCAAGTTGGCAAGAAGGAAAAATAGCATCACATGGATGCAGAGACAGCAAAAAGGAATTGGTGGATGGTGTGTTCTGGTCATGTGGGATTGGACTCAAATCTTCTATGCATTTCCTAGGAGTCTCTTCTTCTCTTTTAGCTCTTGAAACAAAGGTTTCATGCAACTTGAACAAAGGCATTTTTTTTCCTGAAATTTAGCAATAGTCATGGTCGCTGTTCCTTGAGCGTCCAGTATTTATGGATTGTTCTATTAATTTAAAAATCTATGTTGATCTGTTAGGGGCTCCGCACTGTGCTGGAGCCCAAGCAAAGAGGTCAAAATAAAGTGATGGATGGCTCCCATGGTCTATGAGTCTATAAGCAGAAACCAAACATAGGGAATAGCCATGAATGATTTGGGCCAGAAATGAAACTAGCACAGGGCATGGCATCCACCAGACTCTAAAGAAAGATGCCAGAATAATAAGAGACTGGGTTAACTGGTTAAAACCAATTCATGGGAAACACATTACTATATGATAGGTTGCATGGTTCAGGATATAAAGAATATAGGGGTGGATAGAAAAGAAATCATGAAAGTTAGTACCTGTGATGGAGAAAGGGAGACTTAACTGGATGCTAAAACAATGACTTTAAAACCTGAGATACAAGCAACCAGAGGTAGAGCCCCACATACTCAGCCTTAGAAACATCTTTCTACCCCAGGGACATGAAACTGCAATTTGTGAACTAATCTGGTACCCACATTGATTCCAGTCATTTCCTTTGAGAAGACCCTTCATGAAACCTAAACACACAAGTCTGTCCCTTTAGAGGAAATCTTTTTTTTATTATTTCTTATTTTTGGAAATCCCTTTTCCATGTCCAAAAATAATAAAGTCTAAATACGGCAGTCTTCTTAAAGGAATGTGCTGTTTATGTCCATTGTCTGTTACCAATGCCAGAGATGCCCACATGCAGTCTTCAGGGATCACTATATAAATAGTGAGCACTCTCAAAAATGCAAAAGCCAATTCAATGGAGTTCTCATTGCTCTTATTTTGGATTATGTCTATTGAGAGAGAAAACAGCTCTCAAGCCAAGCAGAAAGATAATACCCCACATATTGTGTTTGATTTAACATACTTAACAGAAATAAAAACAAGGCATACTCTACAGGTTTATTTCCAAATTTTAGTAATTCCAGCAATCCTTTTGCTTCACAAAGTGCTCAAAATAATAACAAGAATATTTTTATTTATATTCTTGCTTTATTTTCCAATGCATCTCACCATTTTCCCTTTGGTATTTATTCTTTCTTTTGTTCTAACTCTTTAGAAGAACAATCCATGCCTCTATTTTTTTCAATTTCTTACTTGAATGATAAAATGTTTCTTAATTCTTTATGAGATATATTAAAACCACCCTGGATTACTTCACGAAGCTTTAATTAGAGTGAATTGTTCTCTCTCTCTCTCTCTCTCTCTCTCAATTCCATCTCCTTAGCTACATGGATTGTTCTGCAATCAGGAAACAAAATTGTTTGTTAGCAGTGCTTTGGGGAAACAGACACCCTACATTTTACTGGTGACACCATGAACTGAAAGAAAGAAAAAAAAGGAAATCTCTTAAGAGCAATTTTGCAATATGTGACAGGTCATAAAAATTATTGCACTCTTTGACCCAGTAAGGCCTCTTGGGAGAAAATGTCCCAAAGAATAATTCCAAGGAAATAAACATATTTGTAAAAAGATGTTTTGAGCCCTGCCATATATTAAAAGGAATAATTGGAAACAGCCCAAGCACCCAACTGTGAGGAAATGAGTTTGACAAACTGTGCTCTATTAATATAATGGAACATGAAGTGGTCAGTAGGAATGATAGATTGTAGAGATGACTCTGAAATCACACAAAATCATGCTAAGTGGAAAAAGTAGAAACTACAGCAATGCACAGAGAGAAAGGCAAGATTGCATGCTTCCGGAGTAAGAGGTAATGGTTGAGTTACTGCATTTCCTCAGCTTTTAGTTCACCTGGCCTGTTAGATGGGCCTGCTTGACATCTACTGTTCAGTTTACCAAGTCCTCTAAGTCTCCACAGGTAGGCAGCCCAAGAAGGGAGAGGCAAGACCAGGAGGTGGAGGAAAGGGAAGGCACACACAGTTTACAAACAATACAGGGGTTTGCTGTGTGTGTGTGTGTGTGTGTGTGTGTGTGTGTGTGTGTGTGTACTTAATTTAATTTGGAGCTCGAATACTATGTTTAAAAAATATGAGCTTTGTGTGTTTATCACTCTAGGGCTTTAACTGGGCAGGGTGACACATGCCTGTAATCCCAGTCCTTGGAAGGCTGAGCCTGGAGGATCACAGGTTTGAGGCCAGGCTCAGCAACTTAGTGAGGCTCTCAGCAACTTAGTGAGACACTATTTACAAATAAAAAATAAGATAGGGCTGGAGGTGTAGCTTAGAGGTAAAATGCCTCTGGGTTCAATCCCCAGCACCATAAGGAAAAAAAAAGTAGTGCTTTAAAAGGTAAAGAAAAACAAATTTCCCTCTTTTAATTTGTCTTCGGTGTTTATTTAACCTAGTTAATGGCATTTAAGTGGGGTTTCCAGGTATCCCATAGCAACTGTGCACATTGAAGAATTTGGACCTCCCACAACTTTCTTCAGGTGCACCTAGCGTATAGAATAAGTACCTGTCCAACAATTACAAAAGCATTGTTAGGAGATAAACGGGCTGATGGTGTGTCTCCCTGAGATGGCAGCATGGTCATATACTTAAAAGCGAACTTTTGAAGGGAATTTTGAATGTTTGTTAAGGGAAGTGGACTAAATGGAGAATCCGAGTCTCTTTGAGCATATGACCGGCAAAGTCTCATTATTTTGTTAGACATTTGAATGGAACTTCTGCCATATCTGTGTCCAATAGGTCTCCCCTATTCTTGAGCTCTGGAACCCAACCCACCACCCCCTCACAATCCTGCTTTATCAGGGCTCCATCTATCTTTTTAACCCCCACCACCATCTCCAGTGGCCTCTTACCCCACGGTCCCCGATCTTAAAGACACAGACACTGGACCCTTCCTTTTCCCTTCAGGTAGTGGTATGCCAGTCAATGTTTATCAACCTGGGGAGAAGAGCCCTGGTGTAAATACTCCTGCCAATTGCCCTGGTGTAAATACTCCTGCCAATTGCCCTGGTGTAAATACTCCTGCCAATTGCCCTGGTGTAAATACTCCTGCCAATTGCCCTGGTGTAAATACTCCTGCCAATTGCCTTGGTGTAAACACTACTGCCATGGCTGATTTCAAGCTACCAACCTGAGATCACTGAATACAGAAGAGGAAAAAGAGATGCACAAAAATGCGCCATTTTGCAGTATTTATACAACGTGGATGCAACAGGGAATAGACGATAGTATAGCATAATAAAGTGACAAGGAAGCAAAGAGTTTTGATTGCTTATTATCTTGACTTTGAACAAAATGTATTTTATTGTAGTTTATGAATTTTAATTTTAAAATTTTAATAATAGCTCCTCAAATTCCTGAAAGGTTACAAGCAAATTTTATAAGCCAGCTCCAGTCTACCACCCTAGCCAGCATACCAACACATCTCTCCACTAAAATTTGGACCACAATTCAATTGTCAAAGGGTTTCTTCATCATTTGCTACTTGAAGCTTTCTCCTCCCACGGTCCTAGAACAGCACACTGTGGTGGTTTACCTTTGATACTTCTGGCAAGCCTTCTCCCTCTCCTATGCCAGTTCAATCTCTTTCCTCTCTCCCCTTTGTGCATTTGCATGTCCCATATTTTCATTCCTGATCTGTGTCTCTTCTTATCTTTCATGAGAGATCTCATTCACCACCAGCCCATCAATGACTCTAGAGTGATTCTAGTGTCTGTAGCCAAGATCCTGACTTTTCAGTTCAATATGGCACTTGGACATCTAAACCTGGGTCCTTATTTTTGTGCCTTCTTTCTTACCTCTTTACCCAAATCTGATATTTTTCCTGTGTTCCTTATCTTGGTCAAAGAACATTCTCACCCATTCACTGATTCATTCACAAATATTGATTATTTTTTAATCTTTTTTTGGTACTGGGGATTGAACCCAGGGGCATTCTACCTCTGAGCTACACCCCCAGCCCTATTTTTTATTCTTTATTTTGAAACAGGGTCTCACTAAGTGTGGAGGGCCTCACTAAGCAGCTAAGGCTGGTCGCAACCTGTGATCTTCCTGTCTCAGCCTCCCAAGTACTGGGATTACAAGGGTGCACCACCACGCTGGGCTAAATATTGAACATTTAATGCGGACCAGGCATAACTTTAAGCTATATAAATATAATAGTGAGCAAAACTGCTGAAGGCTTCAAGAGGTTTGCTTTTTTAGTAGGTAACATGGACATTCTGTGAAATCACCAAGCAAACAAAAACCAGGTATATCTTACAATGTCAGATCATAACAAATACAGGGAAGGGCAAGGCATTTAAAAGTCACCCTCAAACCAAGCACGGTGGCACACACCTGTAATCCCAGTTCTTGGGAGGCTGAGACAGGAGGATCGCAGGTTCGAGGACAGTCTCAATAAGTGGTGAGACTCTCATCAACCTAGCGAGACTCTGTTTCAAAATAAAATAAAATAAAATAATAAAATAGGCCTGTGGAGGTACAATGTCCCTGGATTCAATTCCCAGTAACACACACACACACACACACACACACACACACACACACGTTACCCCCAGTTCCTTTTCCTTTACTTCCCACATCTAATTGCATTCTAAGACCTATCCCTTTACTGCCTAAATATCCCTTGAATGGGAATAGCATTAGTCCAATTTTCATTACTATAATGAAATACCTGAGGTAGGCTATTTTGTAAAGAAAAGGTTTATTTAGCTCCTAGTTTTGTAGGTTGACAGTCCAAGATCAGGGAGCCCCATTGGTGAAAGCCTAACAATAGAGGTGCATGTGGGAGGAAGAAATTGGGTCTTGAAATAGGAAGCCAGAGAATGATTTAGGGGTTGGGCTGATTCTTACAACTCACTCTCACAAGAGTTTAGGGGTCCCATTAACGATACCTAATTCCTTCTGATGGCAGCTCCCCCAATGACCTAAGATGATCTAGCCCTCACCTTTTAAAGGTGCCACCACCTCTCAGCACCACCATACTAGGGACCAAGGATCCAACACACAGACTCCTGGGGCACACTCAAACCATATCCAGAGTGCAGCAGAGTCGTCCTCTCTCGCTCCAAACCTGCATTGCCTTAATTTGGTCAAGAGCACCTAGGTTTCCACAGACTTGAACTTGCCCCCCCCTGCCCCGTTACAGATCCTTGCTGATCCTTCCACCATATTTTCTCTGGAGCTTTCCAAAATCACACCCTCCCCCTCTTAAATACCTCTTGGGCATTTTAATTACTGCAGGATAAATCCCTTAGTATATTATACAGGGAAACGAATTTTGCTGATTATTTATCACGTGTGAAATGTTCAATGAATCTACACACACACACACACACACACACACACACACACACACACACAGTTTATCTGCTTCTATATCCCCATACAGTTACAGAAAGGATTTTATTATTCTTCTAACAACTTTTATTATTCTTCTAACTTCTAACATTCTTCACTTTATGCAGAAACTGGGTAGACCCTTTCACAACCTGGCCCAACCTTTCTCGCCGAGTTTCCCTCTCTGGCTGCTCCTCACCCACCCCATGCTCGGGAGCCTGCCTCCCTGCCCTACTTTTTCCACTTGAAGTTATTTTCACACACTTGAGGCTTTGCTCACGTTGTCCCTTCTTCCGGGGATGTATCTGCTTCACCTTCTGTTTCTGGTGAGCCCACAGTCCAGATGCCTCTTCTTAAGGAAGGCTTCCTGCCTCTAGCCCTCACCCCCACCCGTGCCCCAGGAGATCTCTCGCTCCTCAGCACTCCACGGCCCGTTGCTCCCAACGCCATTGTGTTGAGCACCTACTAGATGACTAGGCACTATTTCAGAGAACGGAGATACGTGACCCAGTCAAGTCCTTGCCCTCGTGGGATTGGTAATCTCATGGGAATAAATGGAACATAAGCGGGTAAATAACTTCAAATAGTACATGCTGGGACAAAAATAAAATAAAGGAACAGGAAACGAGGTGGGAAGAAGGGTTCTTGGTTTACTCAGTGTAGTAGTTTGGGAGGGCTGCTATAATGAAAGACCATGAACTGGGTGACTGCAACAGTAGCACTTCATTTTCTTGCAGGTCTGGAGGCTGGAAGTCTGAGATCAGGCGTCGATCGGGGGTGGCCATCTTTCCCTGGGTCTTCATGTGTGCCCAAATCCCTACTGCCTCTTTTCATGTCTAGGTTTCCTCTTATAAGAACATATTGATGTCTATCCTAATGAGACAGAACACCAAGATTTCCCAACTAATGCAAACTACTTTTTTTCTTTCTCCTTTCTTTCTTTCTTTCTTTCTTTCTTTCTTTCTTTCTTTCTTTCTTTCTTTCTTTCTTTTTTCTTTCTTTCCTTCTTCTTTCTTTCCTTCTTTCTTTCTTTTCTTTCTTTCTCTTTCTCCTTTCTTTCTTTCTTTCTTTCTTTCTTCCTTCCTTCCTTCCTTTCTTCCTCTCTCTCTCACTCTCTCTCTTTCTCCTTTCTCTCTTTCTCTCTTTCTCTCTTTCTCTCTTTCTTTCTTTCTTTCTTTCTTTCCTTCTTTCTTTCTTTTCTTTCTTTTTTTCTTTCTTTCTTTCCTTCTTTCTTTCTTTTCTTTCTTTCTCTTTCTCCTTTCTTTCTTTCTTCCTTCCTTTCTTCCTCTCTCTCTCTCTCACTCTCTCTCATTCTCTCTCTCTCCTTTCTCTCTTTCTCTCTTTCTTTCTCTCTCTCTCTCTCTCTTTCTTTCTTTCTTTCTTTCTTTCTTTCTTCTTTTTGTGGTACTGAGGATTGGACCTGGAGGCATTCCACCAAGCTACACCCCTAGCCCCTTCTCAAACTTTTTTTGTTTGTTTAACAGGATCTCGCTAGGCTGCTGAGAGTCACACTAAATTGCTGAGGCTGGTCTTGAACCTGCAATCCTCTATCTCAGCCTCCCAAGTACTAGGATTACAGGTGTGCTCCACCAGGCCCAGCTAATAATGCAAGCTATTTTCAAAAAACCGTTTCCAGCAACGAGGGTGATTCAGGAACTGCTGACTCCTCCCCCAAGCTTTCCCACAACCTTGGCAAGAGCCACTTACCTGAACTTGACCAATCTACACCGTCCTGGGTGGTGGTAGTGAGCATCTCTTCTTTTGGCAACCAGGCTCAGGAGTACACAACACACTTAATACAACTGATCACTATATCAAATGCAAACCCAGATACCCATCCTGGGATCTTGTGCAACTACTGACTATGCACCTGTGCGAGCCCGCCCTTTTTGGTCATATAAACTTTTCTCCTCACATCCTCAGTGAGCAAGCCAGGAACCCCATGTACAGTCTCCCCTGTGCTGGAGATCAAGCCCCAGTAAAGCCTTGTTCACATAGAATCGCTCACCTCGTCGTCATGATTTCTAGCTCAAATCGAGCAAAAGAACCCTCAGGTGAGCTGGTAACACTAAGAGCCTCGTTTTAACTTTACCTCTCTGAAGGTCCTATCTCCAAATACAGGCTCATTCTGAAGTACTAGGGGTTAGCACTTGCAAATTTGAGAAAGGCACCATTCAACCCATAACATCCAGGGAACCTTCCTTCCCTCCGCAAGGGGGACAACCACAGAGCACATGATCAGCTATTAAAATAGGGATCTGTCCCCACGTTCTTCCCCCCACCCTTAGTTACTGTGCGGTGACTGCAGGGATCTTGTCTCCTTTCCCTTTGTCCCATATCACCTAGCTTGTCTGTAATAAGTACTTATTAAATAAATAAATGGATGAGACTCTGTAGACAATTTGTCTTGGGTCCAGAATCCAATCAATTACCAATGTTTCAAATTCCAAGCTATCTTCTGAGAGCTTAGTAGAAAATCCTGGCGACATGATAGTGTGCCTCATTTTGGAGCAATTCATATCGAGCTGCCTGAGCAGTTCACACTTTTCCCATTAATTTTTTCCAGTGAGCTTTGTACCACGTCCAGCCATCTGACAAGAAGAGTAAAATTGCATCAGACTTCCCACTTTTACAGCTCGAGGATTATTTCTGGCTTGGAAGCAGTTCAGTCCCAAGAATATCAATGCCAGCATCTGTGCTAAAGTTCATTTATGTCTCCATCTGTGCCATTCATAAATCTACCCATTTGAACGCTCACGAAAGGGAGGTAGCGGGTTGAAGCCTGCAGTTAGAGGAGACGGTAAGCAGGTGGTCTCCTTTCAGGGAAATGTATACACCGAAGGGAGAAACACAATCTTGAGACATCAAATGCCTTCCTCGCACTCTCACAGAACACATGCAGCAGATGAAGAGGGAAAAACTGGGAATTTCCTTTCTTTTACCCTGAAATTAGCCTATTAGCGTCAGCAAGTCCCAGGTAGGATCACATTTGTGTCATCCGTCACTCCTTAATTAACATTACTTTTGGTTTGGGTGGGAAAATAGTGTACATTCTTTTATCACTAGTACAAAAAGTACAAGGGGAGATATTATTTCAGGTCCCAGTTTTGTGGTCTTCATTCTAGTACTTGGTCTTTTATATGTCTGCTCTCAATGAATTCAGATCTGCGAGTACACATGTGCATATGTATTTTACTATTTATACATACTTCCGTGTTGCCAAAAGGATTTTAGGCAATTTATAAAATTGCTTAAAATATAACAAGATTGTATGAGTTAAAAATAAAATGAAATTTTTACATATGGCCTTCACTTAAAATGGGATCGACTTTTTATACCAGTTCTTTCTCATTGAGATTTGCTAAAACATAATTAAATCCTTCTGTATAAGCATTCAGTGCTCCAAAGAAAATAGTAGTGCTAACAGAAGCCCAGGGTGATATCTCTGGGAATAGGGAAGATTGTGTTCCATGTTTCAGACACATTTTTTACATGACAAATGAAAGGCAATCTTTTTCTGTGTGGCGAGTAGTCGTGAAGTTCTAAACACTTTAGTTGCTCAAGCTTGGTGTCAAGACCTACCAACTTATGCACATGTACAGTTCAGAAAGTCTCATTGTTGCTGTAATGGTCAAGGGAGACAGGCCTGAGGACCAGGAGGTCAGAACATTCTCCAAAAAGAAAGCTACTCCAGTTGCAGCAACTATTAGACTGTTGGGGATAGAGGAGGTGAGGAGTAGTTAGAAAAGAAGAGAAACAGTAGGGGATTTCACAGCAGTGAAACATTGAGGGCCATAACACAGAACATTAAGAACCATGGTGTATGTAGATTGTGGATAGGCAGAAGGATCTGATGATCGGCATCAGGATCTGATGATCGGCAGCAGGATCTGATGATCGGTAGCAGGATCTTATGATCGGCAGCGGGATCTGATATATACATGAAGAGTGTGGGTCTGGCCTTAGAGTGGCATGCTGTTCTCTAGCTGTGTGACCTTGCCTAAGGTCACACACTTACCCTTTGGGATCCAGCTATACAGGTATTTATTATCTAGGCTCCCTTTTAAAATCAGGGGGTCACACTAGAAGAGCTCTTGAGAAAAATCCCTTTCCATTTTCAACTGCGTAAAGTAATGAAGAGGTGTTCAGGAAGCCTGTGGGGATCCTGCCCTGTTGGAGGCAGGCAGGAAAAGTTCACTTCTATTATCTCAGTGGGCCCTGGGGGATTAAGCTCACCCAGGGGATTAAGCTCACCTAGATTCACCAGGACCTCCTCAAGTCTTTGCCCCAAATAGCTCATTATTAGAAAGGTTAACAATGAAGACTTTCTTCATCCTTTTGGAAAACCTGCTTTCTCTCCTTAGTCGTTTACAAACTGTCTTGGTCCTTTTGCATTACAATAATGAAGTGTTGTAGACTTGGTGGCTAATGAATCACAGAAACTTATTCCTCACAGTTCTGGAAGCTGGAAGTCTGAGACTGCTGTGCCAGCCTCATCTAGTTCTAGTGAGAGCCCTCTTCCAGGTTAAAGACTGCCAGTTCCTCTTCATATCTCCTATGGAGGGAGGGATGAGGAAGCTCTCTAAGGTCTGTATTATGAAGGCACTAATCCTTTTCAGATGGGTTCCACCCTCATGAACTAATCACTTCCCTGATGCCTAAATGTCCAGGTACAATCACAGTGGGGGTAGATTGTCAACATATAAATTTGGGTGGGGGGGGCACAAACATTCAGTCTATAGCACAAACTCACCATCTTAAATTCATGGCATCATATGTTCTTGTGAAAAACAAAGAAATTTGGACCCAAAATGTGACCTGTTTGACCCCCTTTAGTATAATTCAGCAGCACTGAAGCAAAGAGCCTTCACCAATTCTTATCTCTATTTTTTTTTTTTTTTTGCAGAACTGGTTATTGAACCCAGGGGCATTTTACCTCTGAGCTACACCCCCAGCCCTATTTTTCATTCTTTATTTTGAAACAGGGTCTCACTAAGTTGCGGAGGGCCTCACTAAGTAGCTGAGGCTGGCCGCAAATCTCCAATCCTCCTGTCTCAGCCTCCCAAGTACTGGGATTACTTGGGCCACCACACCTGACTTTTTTTTTCTAATTTTCTGTAAATTGTTGTGTTCAAACTTATTACTAAAGGCTTCCTTCACATACAAACTCCCTAGGCCCACATGAAAACCTGAAAAAAAGTACATTAAACACATCACATCTAGGAACTAATTTTTTTTATTTTATTACATTTTGTTTTATCTTCTGGAAAAAGGAGTTTAGCCTAAAGGATCTCAACCCCCAAACAGTCAGCTGAGGACAAAGAGGGACTTTGTACCCACAGCTGCTGAGGGTCCATGGGAACTCCCTGTGATACTCTGGGTCCCCAGAAATCCAGAGAGGGTAGGAAACGAGAGTAGACCTGCATCTCCTTGGGAGGGGGTGGAGGAGTCCCTGGTAGCATGATGCCTGAAACCACAAGCATGTAGACCTCGGGAGCTTAACAAGAGGAATTTGAGCAGGACCCAGTGAGAAGACCCATCTAGGTGGCCACCATGCCCATCTGTGGGTTCCTTCTCCACACAGACCTCTGCTCAGCCCTCCGACACTTGAGGATATGGATGCAAAGAGCAAGCTGAGGGAAATACCTCTCTCCCTACCTTTATGACCTTAACATGGTTAGACTACACCAGATTGTCCCAAAACTCCTTTGGATTTTCCAATTTATTGACTTTTCACTTTCTTCAATAATGTTTTGAGCACTTCTTATGTTTTTCCAGGGATTTATGTTTCTCCCCATTAGAATGGACACCATAGTGGCTCAGTAGGTGTTGATGAAAAGTAATAATTCCTTGAAGACAGGAACCAGACCATTCTTTTATATATGCATTCAACCAAGATTTATTGGACATATGTCAGACACTGGTCTGGTTGCTGAATTTCTACTGGTGAGTCAAACAAATGTAGCCTTACCCTCCTGGAATTTAGAGTCCGATGAGAGGGACGGATGTTGAAGTCACAGTCATGACAGTAAATAAAAGTACACACCATGGTAGCATTGTATAAGAGAATGATGGATCAGTCACTAAGCAGGAGTAGAGGATAGAAAAGAAGCACAGAGTGTCATGAAAGAGATTAATGGGAGCTTTAATTAGATTGGAAGTGGTTCAATAAAGGCCCCATCGAGGAAGTGGCCTGAAAGATGAGGGACACTATCCAGGGGCTGATTTTGGGGAAAGACTGATGGGGGCTGGCTGGGACAGTGAGATGTGGAGATAGCAGCATGAGAGGAGGCTGGGAGGTCAACAGAGTCTGGAGTACATGGGTCTTCAGGGAGTGAAAGATTTCAATTCTAAACTAGATGCAGTGGGAAGTCACTGGTGTGGGGCAGGGTGGTGAGCCCATTGGGTTCTACATAGAGGAGATCACTCTGGCTATAGAAGAGGAGGCTACAGGTGGACACAGTCACAAACAGATGTGGGAAGATGGGCAGGAAGCCAATAGGTACTCTGAGTGGGAACCACAGATACTGGACCCAGGATGGGATGGTTGAAGCGCAGTGGAAAGATTTCAGTGTCTCAGTGTCATTTCTAGAAAGAGGAAAGGCCGGAGTGGGTTTGAGGGGCAGTCAGGAGGCCACTTTGGAAGTTCTCTAGGAGGAACTGGAAAGAAGGGGGTCAGATATGAGTGTAATGGTGCTCAGTGGAAAGTCCAGACTGCTTTTTCCATGATTCCCAGCAGGGTTCTAAACACCCAGGAGATAGGCCTCACACATGGCCATTGACCTAAAACAATCACAGGACCTTGAACACTCAACGGAGGCTGCCATTTACCCAGAGGCCCTGGCGAGTCCTCAGCTCAGGAAGGTCACGGTCACTGCGCAACATTTTGAAAACATTAAAATCCAACCACAAACACCTCAGATAATTGGCAAGAGGGAACTAAAAGAGTTAAATGCATGGTAAGTATTAACGTCACCCTACATATCCCCAAGCTTCCTCCTATATTAAAGTCCCTATACTCAAGTCCCAGTATAATAAAATCTGGATTAAGCTGTTGTAGGGCTTAATGGAGCCAAGTCGCCATGCCAAGTTTCAGTTAATACATTTTAAATGAAAACACACCAGCAAGATTTAGAACAAGGGTCAGGAATCATAAAATAAATACCACAAAAATAATTCTCCATTGTGAAATGACGAGTGTTATGCCCCTGGGAGTCTAAAATCTCTTCTGAATCAGTCTTTTCACTTGGAGACAATTAGCAAACCAGTGGTAGGCTCTGCTCATACCTTGAGAGAGGGAATGAGAAGAAAATTCAGAAAGCAAAGCCAGAACACTGTCTACCTTCATTCCTAAACTTGGCTCCAGTCATTATCAAAATATTATTGCCCTAGTCCAAGGGAAGACAGACCTACAACTGCACCGGAGTCGAGGGGTAGTAACTGGGAAAGAAGGACCGGGTTATACAAAAGAACTTTCTAGAAGCTGAATGGACTCACATCCCTGAGGATGCCTTTGTTCTCTGAGGACCACAGGTGGTGGCTTTGCAGTAACAGCAAAACTCTTTCCCATCTGTCCTTTTAAAACCAGTCTCACTTTGAATCCTGCCAGAGAACATGATGCTGCTCTCAGGGAAGGCAGCTTTACTACAAATATTCTTTGCTGTGGTGAGACCCAGGGATGGGTTATGTCGTCGCCTGTGGGGGGTTGCTCTTCCTGCGCACACAGTCTTTTGAAACCTTCACAGGTACTTTGTGTTCCTAGATAACTCTGGGATGGTGCCAGCCCCTGAAAGCCTGAGCTGCTGGGCCTCCTCTTCAGCTGCAGAGAGCTCTGTGTCCTGATGAGCATTGCCCTTCTATCAGGAAAAGACTGGGGCTGGGCACCATGTTTAAACCCCCAGATGTGACCTGCCCCAGAGTGTGCCTAGGCTCTGGGTGGGACCCTTCCCAGAAAGCCTTGCATTCCACATGTTTCTCAAAGGGAGACATCGCACTAGGACGATTCCTCGTTGGGCGCCATGGCCGTGGGCCTTGCTGAGCTTTAGTCCTTCCTGTCAGTGCTCACAGCATGGCGACTAACTGAAATGGCCCTTTCCCTCTTCCAAACACTCTTCTTAATGGGGAGACATCTGGTGAGAACCACTGTCAGAGAAAACTTTGGGACAGAAGGAATCAGGGACCAGGGACCCAGGACCGTGTCTTTCTTCTGTCTCAGAAACACTTGAGCCTCGGACAAACAACGGAGAGCCACACGCGACTGTATCACCAGTCATGGTCTCCTACCCCAAATTCATCCAGGATGTGCCCCGCCCCCACCCGTGGTTCATCTGGGTCTTTTAGTGAAACCCAGAGCTTTCCCCTGCACGTCTCCTAGCTGCCCTCCATGCCACTCTTCCCCAGCCCCTCTGTCTCTGGGGTTGGCTGGATCTCAGGTCCAAGTGGCCTGAGAGTGGCCAGGTATGTTGTCACCTTGCCCACCTCCCATGGACCTCCATGACAGTGCTTGCCACACACCTGCATGTCAAAGCCCTCCCCTCTTCCCACAATGGTGGGGCACACCACCTGCTCTTTTACGCTCGGACCTAGAAAGAGCCATTATCAGCAAATGCTCCGAAGGCCTTTTGTGTTTTTTGGTTGTGAGAATCTGAGGGCAAAGGCACAGTTCGACTCTCCAAGGAGAGCAGTTAGGAGCAGTGGCCAACATGACCAGTCACCCAACTATTTGTAACAGACACTCCAGTGGCTAGACCAGTGCTGGGAGGAACATGGCTACACAGCTGAGCTGAATTTTGACAAGATCCCATTTCCAGACTCTTCTGTATCAAAAGTAGCTACATCGACCACAAAATGAAGAGCTTGTCCTTGACAAACACAGGGATGTCAAAGAGAGAAGTGAAGGCCAGCTTTGTGAGCTATACTTACAGGGGTATAAATACCCTGGTCTCAAAACCACCGGTGATCCCAGGTGGGCGAGATACATGAAGAAAGAGGACACTTTCCTGAGGGCTTGCACAACGAAGCATTTATGAAATCCAAAGTTAATTGGTGAGGGCCAAAGAGTGGAGTCAGGGCCCAGCATGGGTGATTCTCAGCCTCATAGTTGGGCAAATGGACCATAGCAAGCAGTCTCCCAGCCAAAACATTAGTATCATTTATCCTAATTCAATCTGCTCTGAAGGGGGCCTGGGGCACAGGTCTGATGGCTTGGGAGAAACTTTGGAAAGCCAAGCAGTTCGTAGCCACCGTGTCTGGCTCCAAGAAAATAAACAGCAATTGGCATCTTGGCCCAGATTATAAACCTAAACTTTTAGGGAGTTATTTTCCAAAGTTGGATCAGTGTTGTTCTTCATTATTACATATATATTTTTTCATTTTATGCACATTGCTACTACTGGTCTCCAGCCAGGTCCACCCTGCCAAGAGTAGGAAAACTATAAAAAAATCTATTTTTTAACATTGCTAAACTGACTAGAAACAGAAGGTACAAAGAAGGGAAACAAAAGGGAAAGAAAGAGGGTGATGCAGATTTTGGGGGCCAGAGTAGAGCAACATTGAAGAGGAAGACTAGTGCTCAAAAATGAATCAGAGTGTAGTTGGGCATGGTGGCGTATGCCTATAATCCCAGTACTTGGGAGGCTGAGATAGGAGGATCGCAGGTTCAAAGCCAGCCTCAGCAACTTAAGGAGGCCCTAAGCAACTTAGTGAGACCTGTTTCAACATAAAAAATAAAATAGGCCGGGCGTGGTAGCACACGCTTGTAATCCCAGTACTTTGGGAGGCAGAGACAAGAGGATCCGGGTTCGCGGCCAGCCTCAGTTCTCTCTCTCTCTCTCTCTCTCTCTCTCTCTCTCTCTC
>PVJS01024875.1:0-28318 GCA_004027185.1 Glis glis
ATGCCCCTGGGTTCAATCCCCATTACCGCAAAAAATAAATAAATAAATAAATAGATAAATAAATAGAGCTTGGAGTGTAGCTTGGAGGTAGAATGCCCCTGGGTTCAATCCCCAGTTCCCCCCACAAAATGTTAGAACTGAAAAAATACGATAAAAATTTAAAACTCTGTGGGTGGGCTTAATAGCAAATGAGAGATACCTAAGAAAAATCAATGAATTGAAAATAAAGCACTAGAAATTACCCAGTTTGAGCAATAGGAAGAATGAAAGGGAAAAAACTGAACAGAGCTTCAGAAACCTGTCAAAAAACATCAGAAGGGCTGACGTTGGTATCATCGAACTTCCAGGAAGAGGTAAGAGTATGTTGTGCAGAAAGAGTATTGAAGAAATATTAGCCAAAAGCTCTAAAAATTTGTTGAAAGACATACACTTATAGATTGAAGAAGCTCAGCACACCCCAAAGATGATGAAATCAAAAAAGAATCTATACTTGAGACACATCAAGATCAAACTGCCAAAAACTAAAGTTTGAAGAAAGCATCTTGAAAGCAGCCAGGAAAATAAACAAAGGTTGAGTGGCCCCTCCCTCCACATAATGAAAGTTGAGTGGCCCATAGATCCACACAGTGAAGGTTGAGCAGCCCTCCTCTAAAGGCCTGGGACCAGAAACATGTCAGATTCGGGAGGTTTTTAGATTATAGAATGTTTGCATAGACTTTACCAGATAAAGATTCCTAATTCAAGAATCTGAAATTTTCCAAAACTCTAAACTCTTTGAGCATCATGCTGGTGCCCTGATCCTCATCAGGAACCATGAAGATGAAAAGAAAATGCAATAGTTTTAAAGTGCTAGAAGAACTGTCAACCCAGAACTCTGTCCAATGCAAATGACCTTTGCAATGAAGGGAAAATCAAGACATTCCAAGATGAAGAAAAACAAGAGAACTCATAGTCCTAACAGAAATTCTAGAGAAAATTCTTTGGGTGGAAATGATACTGGAGTATCTTGGAATTTCAGGAATGAAAGAAGAGCAACAGAAATGATACGTACCCGAATAATATAATAGATTATATTTTCCTCTTAACATTTTCTTAAGATCTGTATAACAGTTGAAAGCAAAAGTTATCATCAGGTGGGTTTGCAGCACATGTCAATGTAACACAGCGTGACAGTGGCAAAAGGAAAGGGGAAAGGGCAAAAGAAGTATGATGGTAATATTTCTACATTCTACTTGAAATGGTAAAATATTTCTTAGTAGATGTGAAAAGTTAAGTATGTATATTATGATCCATAGCACAACCATTTAAAAAAAAAGACTATTCAAAGATATATGGTTAAAAACCTGGTGTGAGCCGGGTATGGTGGCACACGCTTGTAATCCCAGTAATTGGAAGGCTGAGACAGTAAGATCACGGATTCACGGCCAGCCTCAGCTACTTAGTGAGGCCCTCCGCAACTTAGTGAGACCCTGTTTCAAAATAAAGAATAACAATAGGACTGGGGGTGTAGCTCAGAGGTAGAATGTCCCTAGGTTCAATCCCCACTACTGCCAAAAAATAAAAATAAAAAATAAAACAGGGCTGGGATTTAGCTCAATGGTACAGTGCCCCTGAGTTCAATCCCCAGTACCAAAAAATTACATTAAATGTTAATACTCTAAACAAGCTAATTAAAAGTAGAGATCAAGCTGGGCATGGTGGTACATGCTTGTAATCCCAGTACTTTGGAGGCTGAGACCTGAGGATCCGGGTTCGCGACTAGCCTCAGCTACTTATTGAGGCTCTCCGTAACTTTGTGAGACCTTGTTTCAAAATAAAAAATAAAATAGGGCTGGAGGTGTAGCTCAGAGGTAGAATGCCCCTGGGTTCAAGCCCCAGTACCACACACACACACAAAAAAAGTAGAGATCACACCCAGGTGTGGTGGTGCACACTTGTAATCCCAATACTTGGGAGGTTGAGACAGGAGGATCATAGGTTCAAGGCGAGCCTCAGCAACTTAGTAAGACCCTGTTTCAAAATCAAAAATAAAAGGGGCTAGGGTGTAGCTCAGAGGTAGAATGCCCCTGGGTTCAATCCCCAGCCCCCCCCCCATAAAGCAGAGATTGCCAGAATAGTTTAAAAAACAAGAGACTGAGCTACAGTCTATGTACGAGAAACCCACTTTAAATATAAGTATAAAGCCAGGCATAGTGGCGCATGCTTGTAATCCCAGTACTTGGGAGGCTGAGACAGGAGGATCGCAGGTTCTCTGCCAGCCTCAGCAACTTAGTGAGGCCATCTACAACTTAGTGAGACCCTGTTTCAAAGTAAAAGAATAAAATAGGTCTGGGAGTATAGCTCAGAGGTAGAATGCCTCTGGGTTCCATCCCCAGTACCACCAAAAAATTGAATGAATGAATGAATGAATGAATGAATGAATAATGAATGTAAAGTGCCAAGAAGTATAAAAAGATATTCCATGCAAGCACTAAGTAAAAGAAAGGTAGAGTGACTCTATATATGTATAATAAATAAATATTTATTTTACTGTGGGGGGAGTACTGGGATTGAACCCATAGGCATTCTTCCTCCAAGCTACACCACCAGCCCTTTTTATTTTTTGTTTTGAAACAGGGTCTTGCTAGGTTACTCAGAGTCTGGCTACGTTGCTGAGACTGTCCTCCAATCTGTGATCCTCCTGTCTCAGCCTCCCAAGCACTGGAATTATAGGCGTGAACCACCATGCCTGGCAAGTGGCTATATTAATCAGACAAAGTAGACCTCAGAGCAAGGACAATTAGCAGAGAGAGTTAGAGAGGAACATAAAATGATGATAGTGTCAGTTCACCAAGACATACAAGTCTAAATATGTGCAACAGAGCTTCAAATTCTTGTGTGTGTTTGTCAGGGGCTGTTTACCAAGGATTGAACCTTGAGCATTCTACCTCCGAGCTACACCCCTGCCCTTTTTTGTGTGTTTGTTGGCTGGTTGGTTGGTTGGTTGGTTGGTTGGTGGGTGCTGGCAATCGAAGTGAGGGCTTCATACGTGCTAAGCATGTGCTCTACCACTGAGCTATATCCCCAGCCCTTTTTTTGAAACAGGGTCTTGCTAAGTTACAGCACAGAAATCTAACCTGTGATCCTCCTGTCTCATCTTCCCAAGTACTGAGATTACAGAGATGCACCAGCACGCCCAGCCCCCACGCCCCTCTTTTGGTGATAAACACTGGATCTAGCTGGCATTTATAGACTGGTCTCCCCAACAACATCAGAGTACACTTGTTTTGCAAGTGCACATTGAACATCTAACACAGTAAACCATATCCTGGGTCACAAGACAAACCTTAGCAAATTCAAAAGAATTTAAACCCTACAAGGTATGTGCTCTGACCATGATGGAATCAAACTATAGAAAAATAACAAAATAAAACCAGAAAATAATTAAGTGCTTGGGAATTGAACAGAACACTCCTAAATAATCATGGCTCTAAAAGGAAGCTCAAGGGAAATTAGAAAATATATTCAACTGAGTGAAAATATATCTCATACCAGAATTTGTGGGATACACGAAAACCAATACTTAGAGAAAACCTTTATAGCATTAAATGCTTGCATTATCTGGGCATGGTAGCACACTCCTGTAATCCCAGTACTTGGAAGGTTGAGACAGGAAGAGGTAGAATGCCCCTGGGTTTAATACCCAGTACCACAAAAATAAATAAATTCTTGCATTAGAAAAAAAGGGCCTCTCAAATCAAGCTTCCCCCTAAAGAAACTAAGAAAAGATGAGCAAAATAAACCTAAAGCAAACAGAAAATAATAAAGAGTAGAAATCAGTGAAACTGAGAGAGGAAAGAAAACAGGAGAAATAAATTTGAAACCAAACCTGATTCTTCGAAAAGATTAATGAAACTGAGAAATGTCAAGCCATACTGACAAAAAAGGAAAGAATACACCAAGAATGGGGGCGCACTCCTGTAATCCCAGTACTTGGGAGGCTGAGACAGGAAGTTCAGCAACTTAGCAAGACTCTCAGCAGCATAGCAAGACCTGTTTCAAAACAAAAAATTGTTAAAAGGGAGCTGGGGAGCCAGGCGTGGTGGCGCACACTTGTAATCCCAGTACTTGGGAGGCTGAGACAAGAGGATCGCAGGTTCGCAGCCAGCCTCAGCTACTTAGTGAGGCCCTCCGCAACTTAGTGAAACCCTGATTCAAAGTAAAGAATAAAAAATAGGGCTGGGGGTGTAGCTCAGAGGTAGGGGGGCCTGGGGATGTAGTTCAGAGGTAGTATGCCCCCGGATTCAATCCCCAGTAACTCTCTCTCTCTCTCTCTCTCTCTCTCACACACACACACACACACACACACGCACGAAAGAAAACAAAAGACGCTGTATCACCCCCCCCAAAAAAAAAGAGACATTAAAGGATTATAAGAAATAGGGTCTGGGGGTCTAGCTCAGTGATAGAATGCTTCATCAAAATCGAAAACTTTCAGCTGGGCACAGTGGCACACACCTGTAATCCCAGTACTTGGAAGACTGAGACAGGAGGATTGCAAGTTTGAGGCCAGCCTCAGCAACTTAGTGAGACCCCATTTCAAAATAAAAAGTTCTGGGGGAGCTGGGCACGGTGGCACACACTTGTAATCCCAGTACTTGGGAGGCTGAGACCGGAGGATCCGGGTTCACTGCCAGCCTCAGCTACTTAGTGAGGCCCTCCACAACTTTGTGAGACCTGGTTTCAAAATAAAGGATAAAAAATAGGGCTGGGGGTGTAGCTCGGAGGTAGAACGCCACTGGGTTCAATGCCCAGTACGAGGTAAAATGCTCCTGGGTTCAATCTCCAGTGCCAAAAATAGAGAAGGAAAAAGCAAGCCACAGCCTAGGAGAAAGTATTTGGAAATCGCATATTCAATAAAGAACTTGTATCTAAGAGCTGGGGGTTGAGTACTTCCCTAGCATATACAAGGCCCTGTGTTCTATCCCCAGCACTGTAATGGTAATAGAACAAACAACCCAATAAAAACTTGGGCACAGCTGGGCAAACTGGCATGTACCGGTACTTCCAGCACTTGGGATGCTGAAGCAGGATCATTGCTTGAACCTAAAAGTTTGAGACCAGCCTGACAACATAGTGAGACCCCATCTCGAGAGAGAGAGAGAGAGAGAGAGAAACTTGTGCAAAGACAATATATAGGTGGCAAATAAGAATAAGAATAATCACAAGAAGCCCTCAGCATCGTTAGCCATAGGGAAATGAAATTAAAGCATTGAGATGCCACAACATACCTATTTGAGTGACTAAAATTTTTAAAATAAAACCTAAGACTGATAGTGCAAGTACTGGAAAAGACATGGAACAACTATAACTCTCGGATATTGTGTTCAGAATACAAAACGATAGAGCTACTCTGGAAAAAAGTCTAGCAGCTTCTTACCAAGTTAAGCATACAGTTACCATATAATGCAGCAGTCCCACTCCTAAGTATTTCCTCAAGAGAAATATAGATTTGCATTTACACAAAAACTTATATATATGCTTTTGCTTTTTTCTTTTTATCTTCTTTGTGGAACTGGGGATTGAACCCAGGGCATTCTACCTCTGAGCTACAACCCAGCCCTGTGTATTTTTTGTTTTGAAACAGGGTCTTGCTATGTTGCTGAGAGTCTCACTGTGTTGCTGAGGCTCTCCTCGAACCTGGGATCCTCCTGTATCAGCCTCCCAAGCACTAGAATTAGGCATGTGCCACCACACCTAGCTACATAAATGCTTATAATGGCTTTATTCATTGGAATGTGGATCAGTGTCTTCCAAAACTAGATTAGGACCAAATCAGTAAGCATCCTGGGAAATGAAGTCCCAGTCCCTGCAAACCACCTGCTTCAGCCCTGACTGTTTTCTTTTTTTTTAATATATTTTTTAACATGCTTTTATTGGTGCATTGGAGTCTTACATCGCAATGAATATCTGTTTGATGTTAATATACATGCACACAGCTCTTAGTGCCCCCCCGCCTTCTCCCACCCGTATGAAGTACCGAGAATGATGTTGGTATATTTTCACTTGCACATATTGTTTATGATAGTAATTCCACTGATTCACTTCCTTCTTGCCCTCCCCCTTCCCTTGAACCACTTCCCTTGCCCCGCTGAGGGTTCTCCATTATCAACCGGAGTCCCTTGTGTGTCTCCACCACTCCCTAGGTTGCACATATTAATGAAAACATATGTCCCTTCTTTTTTTGTGATTGATCTCGCTTAACATAATATTCTCCAGATCCTTCCACTTTCTTGCAAATGATGTTATTTTGTTCTTCTTTATTGCTGAGTAGAATTCCGTTGTGTGTATTTCCCACAATTTTGTAATCCACTCATCTGTTGATGGACACCTAGGTTGGTTCCATAATTTGGCCACTGTGAATTGTGCTGCTATGAACATGGGTATGCATATATTACTGTAGTTTTCTGGTTTCAATCCCTTTGGTATGATACCCAGTAGTGGATTCTGCTAATCAGTGATTCTGCTAATCAGTTCATTTGAATAAGCCCCAGAGCTCAGTGAAGCCCCACCATCCCCCCCAGCAAGCCAGTGGAAGCCCACTCTGAGCTAATTCAGGTCCATCAACATTCTCCCATGACTGAGGATCATCAGTTATCCTGGGTGTGAACTAATTGTAAGGTTTAGGGTGAGCATAGGTTTTCTGCTGAATAATGTCTGGACCTCTGTACTGGAAGAAAACAGGATATCATCCATGGTACCATCCAGGTCTTCAGGAATTTGTAGCCAATCTGTCAATTTCTGTTCCCCGACGTGATTCATAATTATGGGAAAACGCTCATTGCAAAACTTAAATGAGAAAATGATGGTGATATCTCCCTATAGATTTAATTAACATTTATATAAGCAAAACTTTGGTTTTTGTTTCAGATCACAAAAATGGACAGCACTTTATAATACCTCAAATGGCAGACAGGTAAGACCATCAAAATGCCAATCCATTGTTTCTGCCCCCACTATCTCCTTGGTTGTATGGAATTTAAGTGTATGATATTTTGTGTTTAACAAAGCCCATACATTTTTCTCTTTTATGGCTATACAATTTGGAAATAAGACGGCTGTAAGTAAATTACCATCATATAAAACTTAAGTTTGAAAAAGCACAAGTAAGAAATTTACTGATAAGGAAATCAGAGTCAGTGATATATCACTGTTTTAGCCAGTTGTGATACTATACTGTGTCAATAGATGATATTCACAAAATTTTTCTGTATCATAAGAGATTATATTCTTTAGCTATAACAGGGGTCGGCAAACATTTTTTGTCAAGGGCCACATAATGATTGTTTCAGGCTTTGTGGGCCATACAACCTCTGTTGCAACTACTTAACTCTGCCATTGTGGCTGAAAGCCACAATGTGGGCTTTGAACAGGAATGGACATGTCTGTTCCAATGTTTTATTTCTGGACACTGAAATTTGAATTCCATATAATTTTCACATTTTATGAAGTGTTATTCTTCCTTTTTTCATTCCCTAATCATTTAAAAATATAAAACCTTGTCTTAGCTCATGGGCTGAGCAAAAAGAAGGCCATAATTTGCCGACCCCTGCTCTGTAAGATCAGGTGAGTTAAGTGCTACAGGAATGAACCTTAAACCCTAGCCATTTACCTTTGCACAAATACTGTCAAGAGTTTATGAAATGAATGCTAAACTGCTATTTCAGATGTAACCTTGCCATTCCAACTTTTTTGTTCTTTTTGTGGTACTGGGTTTGAACCCAGAGCCTATGACATACTAGGCAAGTGCTCTACCACTGAGCCACATTCCCAGTTCTTTTTTATTTGCTTATTTTTTATTACTACAAAAATTGTGACTCCTATCTGGGTGTGATGGCACATGCCAGTAATCCCACTACTTGGGAGACTGAGACAAGAGGATCGCAGGTTTGAGACCAGCCTACTTAACCAACTTAGCGAGGCCAACTTAGCAAGGCCCTCAGCAACTTAGTGAGACCCTGTTTCAAAATAAAAAATAAAATAGGGCAAGGTGTGTAACTCAGAGGTAGAATGCCCCTGAGTTCAATCCCCAGTACCACCAAAAGAGAAAAAAATTGTGACTCCTCACATTAAGGCCTACAGATTAACCTGGCAGTAGCTTTTGTCATTTAGTTGGTGGGTGATGTTTTTTTCTCTTTACCATGTTATGTGGTTATTATATTTCTAGAAGGAGTCACCCTGGCCAAATTATTTGTTTCCTCACTGAATCTCTTGGGCCATAGAATGCTTGGCTCAGATAGTGTCCAACTGTAACTAATATTTTCATTCCCGGGGTATCTTAATCTTCTACAGAGCTCATGAACATGGTTCTATTTATTTGCTTATAAGCTTTGTACATTTTCTTAGCAGCCTGGATTTGTCTGAATTGGCAAAAGCTGCTAAGAAGAAACTTCAGTCTGTGAGTATCTCTCTTTACTGTGAACCCCAGTGTGGGAATCATTGAGTGTATCCTGCCGGTACCTGTTCTCAGTCCAAGTTACCTATTGCACCAGATGACTTTATTTCATATTTTCAGATGTTACTAAATTAGAAGCAGACCATTGACTGTGTAGCAGTGAAGACACAGCATTGCTGAGTTTATTATATCCAGTTCACTGGTTGTTTCAAATAATCCCATTTTCCTGTTCTATTCAAAGTGAAGATTGCCTGGGACATTAGGAAATTGTTTCTCCTCATGAAAGTTCCCTAGTTTCTCTCAGTGTGAATGAGTAAGTGGGGATTTCTTGAGATTACTTCTTATAGCCATGTAGGATACTAGGAAATGATAAAAGCTGAGGCTGGCATGGGAGTGAATCCCTAGATTCACCCATCGCCATGGTTATAACTCTCTTACCCATTCTGTGCCATTCATTGGAGCTTTTTGAATTTGTGCCTTTAAAATCTGGTAGTCCAGACCCATAGGTGTACTGAGAGCTTGTCCAGCACTGCAGGTCACAGCCTCACTGCACTCTGTGTGTGTGTTTGCAGCCGGCCCACCCCAGCCTTACTCAGGGCCCCAAGAAATTGACTTCTTTGGGGACCATTTCCCTCAAGTGAAACCTCACCAGGGTGCTTCCAGCCACTTCAACTCCCAGATTCCACTCTTTAACTCTTCGCATTGCTCTCTGAATCAGAAACAAGATTCTTAGCTTCTTTCATAACCTTTTAGGACATCATCCAACCCACTGTTTAGACCTTGCCCTCCTTCTTGTGTGGTGTGTGTGTGTGTGTGTGTGTGTGTGTGTGTGTGTGTGTGAGAGAGAGAGAGAGAGAGAGAGAGAGAGAGAGAGAGAGAGGGGCTGTATAGATTAACACTCTCTGAGGCCAAAGGCTGCCGTGTTAATTTGTTCGGGTCTTCTTCCAAGAACCCTCTTTTCCTGTGTGTTTGCCTGGCCCAGCTTCCATGCCTTCCATGCCTTTTATCATTCCAGCCACTGAAATCTGACCACCTCCAATGTAGGTAGCAGCTTCCCCAAAGCCCAACCCTGAAACCACAACTTCCCTAACTCTTTGTACCTTCTTTCACTTCTTACCCCCTTTGCTAGAACCTCATATACTATTAAGTATTAAATATTACATAAAATGAATTATCCTTACTAGTATTTAACTGTATTGTGAAATAAATGTATTTTATGCAATTTGTTTGGTGTCCCTGTGTTCTATATTTATGGTTTTGTGTGTCTGTGTGTTTTATTGCCTTTCTTAAATTAAGGAGGCCATATATTAAGATGGTAAGCTTTAGAGTCGGCAGAAAATATTGCGTGGTTTCTTTTTAATTACTCACAATATGTTCGTAAACTTGTATTATAACTAATGAAAACCTAAAGAGAACCCAGATTCCCTTGGACTTTCCTGCATTTGCTAGGCTAGAAGCTGCATGAAAGCTGAGGTTATGTGAATTACCATGCTGCAGGCACCTTGGAACTCAAGCTGTGGGTCAGATTGGTCAGGTTCATTTTCGGCCCTGCAGAACTCCTTTGCTTCCCTGTGCCTTGGTGTCCTCCCCTGAAGGGGCGTAATTATGCATCAGGACTGCAGATCAGAACTTAGTAAGGGTGAGCTGCCTTTATCACCTGTGGACTCCCCCTCTGTGCTCTCCTTGAAGGAGGCAACTCCATCAGTGCCAGGTCAGCATTTATAACCCAGTATTTGCCTCTTCGTCTCCTTTTTTCCCTTCCTCCTTTTCTTCATCCCTCCCTTTCTCCCTGATGTAAAGCCTAGAAAAACACAACAAAGATCACCATATTCCTTAAATTAGTAAATGTTAAAATGTTGAGAAACTTAAACCTGAATCTCAGGTCCATCATTGATTAGCTTTGTGACTTTAGATAAGCTACTATCTTCCCTATCTGTAAAATGAGAAAATAATAAGTCCTGTCTTCTAAGTATTAAATAAGGATGCTTTAGCACAGTGCCTGGAGTATAAGCCCTTTGTCAGTGTTGACCAGTGTCATCATTATTAAGTGATAATAATATCAGCTTGTAGTCCTTTAGAGGGAGAAACTGGATATTTATGAAGCAAGTTCAAGCTCCTAACCCTTATCATCTTACCTGGCAATAGGCTCTCAAGGTTTATTTTTAATTAGAAATGTAATGTCACTACAGTAGAGAAATTGAAAATAGAAAAGGGAAATCATCCTCAATCACCATACACTTGGTGGATTCAGGTGTAGTATTTTGCTGTATTTCTTTCAGCTCTTATTTCATACATATATCATTTTTTAAAATTAGAAATCATAATTTCCAGTTATAGAGTTTTATATCCTGCTTTTTTCCACCCAGTAATGTATTGTATACATTTCATATGTTCATATGAGGTCTCTAGCCAGCATTTTAAATTGCTGTGTAAAAGACCTTCAGGTCAGTCTGGGAGTGGATCTTTCTTGGACCCCCATTAAGTGCTCAGAACTATTTTAGAACACAGTTGGCAATATTCCAATTTGAGCATCTGCCCTCAAAGAGTAGGGAAGCAGTCAGTTAAAAAGTCACAACTGAGCTGGGTGTGGTGATGCACACTTGTAATCCCAGTACTTGGGAGACTGAGACAGGAGGATCCAGGTTTGCAGCCAGCCTCAGCTACTTAGTGAGGTCCTCTGCAACTTAGGGAGACCCTGTTTCAAAATAAAGAATAAAAAAATAGAGCTGGGGGTGTAGCTCCCCAGTACCAAAAACAAAAATAGTCACAACTGGCCAGATGTGGTGGCTCATGCTTGTAATCCTAGTACTTGGGAGGCTGACACAGGAGGATCACAGGTTCCAGGAGAAGCCTCAGCAATTTAGTGAGGCTCTCAGCAACGTAGTGAGACCCTGTTTCCAAATAAGAAATAAAATTGGCCCGGGGGTGTAGCTCAGAGGTAGAATGCCTTTGGGTTCAATTCCCAGTAACACACACACACACAAAGTCACAACTGCCAATTAATTGTCAGGGTGAGTTTCTCGAGGCAGAGAATACAGAAAGAGACGGAGCCAAGCCGGGCATGGTGGCGCACGCTTGTAATCCCAGTACTTGGGAGGCCGAGACAGGAGGATCGCAGGTTTGCGGCCAGTCTCAGCTACTTAGTGAGGCCCTCCACAACTTAGTGAGACCCTGTTTCAAAATAAAGAATATAAAAATAGGACTGGGGATGTAGCTCGGAGGTAGAATGCCCCTGGGTACCCAGTACCCAGTACCTCAAAAAAAAAAAGAGACAGAGCCTCCCTGCAGTTTCACCAAGTCTGAGCCAGGAAGACCTGACTATCCTCCCCATCCCTGTCCCCGGCTGCTGCCAGCTAGGCCCCCGGTCCATGTGGTGATTGTGCTGTGAGCTGACACCACACAAAGTACTGATGAGTCAGGCTGTGTTTTGTGGGGAAGCTCGGTTCTGAGAACCAAAGACTGCTACCGAGCAAGGCAATGAGGAAACCTCACCAAGGCATGGCCCAGGTTTTGTGCAAGGGTGCCTTTTATCCTCTCAGGGCCTGTTTAGCTTTTTTAGCACTCCAGGGACTTAGGATCCTTTACATGTTGGGGAACTGACATGCTCTCAGGAGCAGAAGAGATCCACAGGGACAGTCACGAGAGTAGAGAACTGAACCTGCTTGCGATGATGCCCATTAGCCTCCTCCTGCCTTCTCAGTGGCAGCAGCCCTGAGAAGGGTAGTCCCAGGGTAGTGAGGTACAGTACGACTTTGGAATTGTAATTGTGCAACTGGGTGTTTACTAGGCACTGGCTTTGAATAAGACTTTGGCAATAAAAGGGTGAATAAGTCACAGTGCCCTCTTGTCCTTCTGGTGTTAATCTTTCTCCCTTGTGTTCCTGATATTTTTTACTTTCAGCTAAGTAATCATTTGTTTGAAGAACTTGCCATGGATGTGTATGATGAAGTTGACAGGCGAGAGACTGATGCAGGTGACTTTGCCATGTGGCTTTATCTACTAAGCTTCTGTTATCAGTGGGCAGTGACCAGCTGCCAGCCTCACTGTTTTACTTGCCCAGTTTCTGCTATCCTGATAACACGTGTGTCAACATGTACCTTTGCGTGTGTTAGCTTCCGAGTGTGCTTCCCCGAGTCTCCCTAGTAACGCATGAGCCGTGCCTCCCAGCAGAGTGGTGGCACCCCAGGTGTGATGAGATTCTGTCTCTGGCTCTTTCCTCTGGCTAGTCTGGCTTGCCACGCAAAACCACAGCACCCTGGTAACCGAGACAACCGTCGTCCCCTTTCTTCCTGTCAACCCCGAGTACTCATCAACACGAAACCAGGCAAGTGGCTCGGTTTGAAAATACCTAATGGTGTTATTGGGGGGATGGCTGAGGTCATGGCGTTTCATGTCCCTAGGATGAATATTTTAAGTATTTTGGTTGATTAAAGTTTAATATCTTTTATACATATAAACATACAACTCAAAATGATAAGAAAAATGGTAGATGTAAATAGGAGACTGGGAAAGAATATAAAACAACTCATGGAAGAAATATAAATGGCTTATGAAGAAATGTTTAACCTCACAAAGAAAGCAACCTAAAGACAAATTAGCAAAATACACAATGTAGGAGGCTCCAGCTGGCAATATGGCGGATAGGCTTTCTCACACTATACAGAAAGGATTTTAAATTGCCATAGACTTCAGAAAAGCAACTTGTTTACCAGTTTCAGAAGGCTCAAAATTAAGCACATACTTTTACAGGGAATTCATTTGGGATTACGTCCTAATAAAATTAAAATAGACTTGCACACAGTGATTTCATCAAAACACTGTATATATTAATAAAGCGTTAAAAACAGCTTCACCGCCGGGCGTGGTGGCGCACGCTTGTAATCCCAGTACTTTGAGAGGCGGAGACCTGAGGATCCGGGTTCACGGCCAGCCTCAGCTCTCTCTCTCTCTCTCTCTCTCTCTCTCTCTCTTTCTCTCTACTTAGTGAGGCCCTCCGCAACTTCATGAGACCTGGTCTCAAAATAAAGTATAAAAAATAGGGCCGGGGGTGTAGTGCGGAGGTAGAACGCCCCTGGGTTCATTCCCTGGTACCGCAAAAAAAAAAAAAAAAAAAAAAAAACCAGCTTCACCCATCAAGAAATACTGAATAAATGAGGAAAGTGTTTTAGTTTTTGTGATTAGCGGCTAGATGTAAGGATAGCATCCTTGCATCTGGATTATATCTTGGTTTATCATGAAATTTTAGAAATTTTCTTCCAAATCAATTTTCCATTACTGTGTCTACTTCAAAACTAAACCATTAATAGAAGAAAAGCACTATAAGTACAACCATTTAATTAATTAATTAATTTATTTATTTAGGTGGTGCTGGGGATTAAACTCATGGCCTCATGCATGCTAGGCAAAGTGCTCTACCTCTGAGCTAGGGACATAGCCAAACCCATTTCATTTTTGTTCACAAAAATGAATATGCATTGTAGAAATTTAAATGTTAAGAGATTCTCTTATATAGATGATTTTAAGCTATTCTTGTGGAAAAAAATTACTGTTCAATTCGATTATGGCTGTGATTGACTCTATGCTGCAAGATCTTTGCAGAAGTCTACTAATAGTCTGGTTTAGTGTGACTGTTTATGTCACATGTTTATATCTATATATTTATATTGAGGAATATTTCCAATTATTTTCTCACCATTAGGGCAGACAAAAATTAGCTCGGTTTAATGCCCATGAATTTGCCACACTGGTCATCGACATTCTCAGTGATGCCAAGAGGAGACAGCAGGGCAGTCCTCTCTCTAGTTCAAAAGGTGAGTGTCCAACCTCTGTGTGCTTTTTGGGTCTTCTAAACTTCATTTAAAGTTGTAAATGAGTTAAAGCAGTCATTGACATCATAGCTTACAGTTCTATAAGTTTTATTGGTAATATGATGAAAAGTTTACCCATTTGAGCCCTGTTGAACTAACAATATTTCAAAATTGTTAACTATTATTCAGATTTATCTTAGGTATAATTTTTTCCTTTTGGGTCACTTACCTTCCCTATAAAATTGCACCCTGAAACCAGGCGTAGTGGCACATGCCTGTAACCCCAGTACTTGGGAGGCTGAGACAGGAGGATCACAGGCTCGAGACCAGCCTCAGCAACTTAGTGAGGCTCTCAGCAACTTAGTAAGACCCTGTTTTCAAGTAAAAAATAATTAAAAGGCTGGGGGTGTAGCTCAGAAGTAGAAAGCCCCTGAGTTCGATCCTTAGCACCAAAAAAAAATTTTTTTAAATAAACTCATAAGTTTAACTTAAATCTTACTAAGGACATAAGAAAAGAAAATTTCTCAATTGAAATTGCATCTCACCTTCTATTGCTTACCTCCAAAACAGAGTTTTAAATTTTTTTTTTTGTTGTGAACTTTAAATGTCTGTAGCAAGAAGTACTGTGATTCAAAACGATAAAGAGAGCACTGAGCATCTATTTCAAAAGTGCCCTATTGGGTCTCTTTCAGGAGCTCAGGGGCTCATCTCCTTGCTTAGGAACACACCTCCTCTCCATCTTATTACTGTGTGCTTGCTGGGGTTTTTTTTTTTTTTTTTGCGGTATTGGGGATTGAACCCAGGGGCGTTCTACCTCCGAGCTACACCCCCAGCCCTACTTTTTATACTTTATTTTGAAACCGGGGCTCACAAAGTTGCGGAGGGCCTCACTAAGTAGCTGAGGTTGGCCGCGAACCCGGATCCTCCGGTCTCTGCCTCCCAAGTACTGGGATTACAAGCGTGCGCCACCACGCCCGGCTTTGCTGGGTTTTTTTCTAATTATAGAAATTATACTTTATGTACTGTAAAAATTAAGTTTTCAGAAAGTATCACATTCCCCAAAGACAGGAATCATTAACTGACAAGTTCTTTTCCTTTTGCCTGTTCAGGAATTTAATTTTATCAGTTCAACTGAGAATAAAGAAGTTCTGAAAAGGTGTATTAAATTTCGAGAAGGTTGCAGTGACAGAAGTCTTTGCATGAATTTGAAGTCTCAAAATGTGCCTACTCTTTTTTTTTTTTTTGCGGTACCGGGGATTGAACTCAGGGGCATTCTACCTCCGCGCAACACCCCTGGCCCTATTCTTTTATACTTTATTTTGAAACCGGGTCTCACAAAGTTGTGGAGGGCCTCACTAGGTAGAGAGAGAGAGACAGAGAGAGAGAGAGAGAGCGAGTGAGCTGAGGCTGGCCGCGAACCCGGATCCTCCGGTCTCCGCCTCCCAAAGTACTGGGATTACAAGCGTGTGCCACCATGCCCGGCCTAAATATTATTTTTAAAAATTAAAATAGGAGCTGGACATGGTGGCACCCCTGGGTTCAATCCCCAATAATTGGGATGTAATTAAAAAGTTATTTTGTGTGTGTGTGTCTGTGGTACTTGGGTTTGAACCCAGGGGCATTTGACCTCTGAGCTACACCCTCAGCCCAATTGTATTTTTTATTTTTGAAGCAGGGTCTCACTAAGTTGCTGAGGGACCTTGCTAAGTTGCTGAGGTTGGCCCCAAACCTGTGATCTTCCCATCTCAGCCTCCCCAGTACTGGGATTACAAACGTGCATCACCATGCATGCACAACTCCTGGTCCTCTTAAGAAACCATAATTCATCACCCAGATATTATCCATCAGCATGTCTGTAAAACAGCATTAGAAATCAGAAGTCACCTTCAGTTGCCAAAAAGAAGTTGGAGAGACATGGGTAGTAGTGAGACACTATTCAAGATGTGTCAGAGCCTGTAGAATCAATCCCTGCCCCACTGTGAAATTGACACTCTAATAACATACACATATGCATCCACTGGATCCATTTTTTAATCTATCTCCCTAAGATTCAGGTGACTAAATACTAGTGCTCCTATTCTTTGAACACCTAATTTCTAGGTTCTAGTTTAACAATTTGTTTTGAATTGACATTGCCTTGTAAACATGTTAAAAGTATAATCAAATTACATTGCATTGAGCTGGGTGTGGTGGCATACACCTGTTATCCCAGTTCTTGGGAGGCTGAGACAGGAGGATCACAGGTTCATGGCCAGCCTCAGCAACTTAGCAAGGCACTCAGCAACTGCATGAAAAGCTGTTTCAAAATAAAAAATCAGGCTGGAGGTACAGCTCAGAGGTAGAATGCCCCTGGGTTCAATCCCCAGTACTAAACAAAACTACATCATCAATATGATCTGGGGCTGTGCTCTACGTATACACGCCCTGGAACCTGCCTCCCCAATCCAAGCATCTAAGCCATCTCCTTACCTGGCCCACATTCAGCAGGTAGATCAGAAGAATGCTTGAGTCTCAGCCTCCCAAGTACTGGGATTACAAGTGTGCACTACCACACCTGGCTCACAATAGCTTTTTGAAAGGGAAAAAATGTTTTAAGCCTAAAGTAAAGTTATTTGTTCCTATCAATAGACAATGTGGAGCTCATCCTGAAAACAATCAGTAACCAGAACAGTACTGAGAGTCAAGACAACGACCAGCCAGACTATGACAGCGTGGCATCTGATGAAGATACAGACCTAGAAGCCATGGCCAGCAAGGCAAACAGGCAGAAGGTAAGAGGATGCACCTCACACAGAAGCACAGATGTATGTCTGTTAAAAATCTTTCTCCTAGCAAGATGAGGTAGCACACGCCTGTAATCCTAGTACGTGGGAGGCTGAGACAGGAGGATCACAGGTTTGTGGCCATCCTCAGCCTCAGCAACTTAGCAAGGCCCTCCACAACTTAGTGAGACCCTGTTTCAAAATGAAAAATAAAGTAGGGCTGGGGTGTAGCTCAGAAGTAGAATGCCCCTGGGTCCAATCCTCTGTACCACACACATACACACACACACACACACACACAAAAGAAACAAAAAACACCTTCCTTGTCAGTCACTCAAGGGCCAGCCCTATGAAAGGTGCTGTAGAGGTAAAGTTGGGTTCACTGCTAGCTCAGGCAGAGCAAAGGTGAAACAAGGTAAATGGTTCTAAAACAGGATCCATCACCCCTGAGTCAAGTGCTGAGCTACAGCCCCACTGCTGTTGTGACTTTGTGAAGCTTGTGAGGAGTAACTAGAGTGTTTTATTCACTCAACAAATGTTTACTGAGTGACTTCTCTGGCTAATACTCTCCCAAAAGAAGCCTAGTTCCTTTCCCCAAGGGTGTCAGTGCCTGGGAGGAGCAGTAACTGCAGTAAAGTTATGACGCAGTGCATGTTACACAAAGCAAGAGTAGGAGCAGAGGACTTGGTGCCGAGGAACGCCACGGAGGGAGCTGTGTAAATGGCATGGCTCTTAAGGAACACATGGGCTTGGGCCTGTGAAGGAGGCAAGGCAGGACAGGCTGGGCAGAGATAAAGTAACCCAGGGCCTCTGAGGAAAGCTGGCCAGGAGTAAGGACAGCCTAAAAGAGTGGGACTCAAAGCCACAGCAGGAGGAACATGGCACTGTTCTGAAGAGCTGAGGCCTGGAGGGCAGTTCAGAGCAGAACCCGGGGAGCCTTAGGTGGGGCAGGAGTGCAGGACGTGGGGGAAGGGGATACCAGTTAGGATGCTCCTGAAGAGGCCCAAACCAGCTGTCTCAGGGCCTGGGCTAGGAGGTACCCAGTTGGAGATACTGAGGCACCAAAATGTGAGCGTGGAGAGAGGGCCACAGGGTCCTGGGTGGCCTACTCACTGGTGAATCCCCAGGACTGGCCCACCGAGCACTCCACAGACACTGAGGATGCATAAACAGGAAGGTAGACTAGAAAGATCTGGAAGTTTGAAGTGGGAAGATTGACTTACAGGTTGTGAGAATCATGGTGCCATGGTAGATGGAGGGACACCTCTTCCAGGACAGGCCCTGTGTTGACCCACTCGCACCCACCCTCCATCTCCCACATTTGCTCCCTCGGGCTGAGCTCTGTCACAGCTAGAAGCTCTTCTCCAGACACGACCTGACTGACTCCCTCACCTGCTCAGGCTCACCCTAGCTCCCTAACATGCAGCCCACCTACACCCCTACTTCAGCTGCTGCGCCCCCACCCTGCTCCATTTTATGTTTCCACAGCACTAATCACTTTCAGTCATAGTGTATATGTACTTATTTTAATGTTTTCCCTCACCCATGCTGCTGGGATGTAAACACCAGGGAAGCAGGAGTCTTTGTCTGTTTTCTGATACATCCCAAGCACCTAGAAATTGCCTAATGCTCAATAAAAATGTTAGAATGAATGAAATTAATGAAAGCATGAATAAAAAGGAAAAATGACCAAAAAGAATAGCATGCAAGACAGGACAAACTTCCTCAGACAGTCATGTCGTCATAGAGCTATAACCCCACTGCTTGCTCCATTAGAAAATACTGACTTAAAAATGTTTAAATATAAACCGGGAGTGGTGACACACACTTGTAATCCCAGTACTTGGGAGGCGGAGACCAGAGGATCTGGGTTCGCGGCCAGCCTCAGCTACTTAGGCCCTTCACAACTTTGTGAGACCTGGTTTCAAAATAAAGTGTAAAAACTAGGGCCAGGGGTGTAGCTCGGAGGTAAAACGCCCCTGGGTTCAATCCCCAGTACCGCAAAAAAAAAAAAATGTTTAAATATAGCCAGGCGTGGTAGTGCACACCTATAATCCCAATACTTGGGAGGCTGAGACAGGAGGATCACAGGTTGGAGGACAATCTCACCAAGTAGTGAGACTTTCTTCAACCTAGCGAGACCCTGTTTCAAAATAAAAAAATAAATAGGGCTGGGGGTGTAGCTCAGAGGTAGAATGCCCCTGGGTTCAATCCCCAGTACCACACACACACACACACACACATACACACAAATTAAATATTATAGTGACCCTACTTTTATGTTTCATTTTTACATGATTCTCAGAAGCCTCAATTTGGTTTAACTTCGCAATTCAGCGGGCATGGCCAGAATTTGACATTCTTTAGCTGTTAGTCTGTAATGTTATCATCATCTCAGATTGTGAACATTTTCCCCAATTTATTTTTAGAGCCTAGATTCAGATTTGTCAGATGGACCAGTCACTGTACAGGAATTTATGGAGGTCAAAAACGCTCTAGTGGCTTCTGAGGCCAAGATACAACAGCTAATGAAGGTGAATAACAACTTGAGTGACGAGCTGAGAATTATGCAGAAAAAGGTAACATGTTAATAAATGGCAGGAGGGTTGACTCTTTAATACTTAGCATAAGGAAGCATCCCGGCACCACACTTGTGGTCAGAAGGAAGGAAACAGTAACTGTAACACACTTAGAAATCCTGGGGCCACCGCTGTCTTTTTGGAAGCAGGATGTATATGAATATTCCAAATGAAATAGCTCTGATCAGAAATCCAGAGTAAATTCCCTAAGCAGGAGAAACCTGACAGCTTAGCCTGGGCTTCTTGGGAGCCTGGGTAGCACTGCATGGTTTTGTTTCTCTGTGTCCCTAGTCATAAGAATGGTCACACCATGAAGACAGAGCAAGCAGGAGTCCTAGGCAGGTGTATGTGTTTATCCGCAAGTAAATCCCAGCCCACACCATGCAAGGGCACGTTCCCTGTTCCTGTGTACTTTTGAGTTCTTACCCACCCTTTCCCTGGCCACCGTCCCCCATACTACTACTTTGTCACCAGAACTTAATACTTATTCGTGATGTCCTTAGAGCTTAGAGCAGGGCCTGCTACAGAGTAGGGTCTCAGTGAATAAGAGAATGCATTCCACTGTACTCGTAAGAGACAATCTCATCTGTCCAGCATTTTCTCATTCATTACCTTTTGCAAGAATCAGAACTGCATGCATGGGCTGGGATGTAGCTCAGTGACAAAGCACTTGCTTTGCAAGCACAACGCCCTGGGTTCGATCCCCAGTGCCAAAAAAAGACACCCTCCCCCCCAAAAAAATAAAGAACGGCATGCGTTCATCAATCCCTAAAAGGAGTGTGGCCAGTAGTGCCAAGCATACCCATAAGAGGAGGATGGCATGTGTAATTCTTTATGATAAGGCAAAGAAAAGGAAGTTGGAAAATTCCACGTTGCCCGAGACTTCATGGATATTGCTCCCATCATTCAGTTCTCTTCAAAAATGAGATTTTTATGCTTCCCTTAAACAGAAACAAAAGAGTCTATAGTCTGTGTCATTATATTCTCATTGAGGAATAATGTTTCAAATGCATTTTCAAGACCTGGGCACGAGGTGCATTTCATTTACGGCTGGTCCTTTTCAGCACCACTCCCTACAGGAAGGCCTAGGGCTAGCCTCTGCTCTTCAGGGAAGTGAGCGCTGTGCACCCTCACCCAGGCCTGCCCCAGATTCTTTTGGTGTTGAGTTCTAGCTCATTTTTTGAGAGCATTTGAAATCGATGGCTCTGATACCTATAATACAGGGACAAGAATGCCTGCAGATCACTCAGGCTTTAAACAGACAGACGCCTGCTCTGTACCTCCCAGCCCAGCATAGGACTGGTGTACAACTGTGACTGAAACAGACCAGAAGTCCCTTTGCTATAACACGCAGGACTTGCACTTCCTCTGCCTTCTCTAGAATAGATTTTAATGGATTATAGTTTCACTCATTAATCAGACTAATAATTTTCTCAAGGTGACTTTTTCTGAAGCTTGGTGATATTACCATTGTGCATCAGTCTGCCAAGCATCACCTTTTTAATTCTATAATGCTCCTTTCAATTTGTGTAGAGATTGCCAGATATAACTGCATATCTCTGAAAGCAAAAGTTTGAGCTTCTTTCAGAGATGCAGTGAAAGTATTTGCCATTGCTCATCAGTTATCTCTTCAGTTCGTAGAAATTCCTAGAAATGCTTTTTTATCTGTGACTTCTTATTTCCTGCCATACTCCTTCCAAACAAAAAAGTACAGCCTGGTTCTTATTTAAGCATCATTAAAATTTATCCAAGGACAGCTCTCTAAATAGAGTACTAAAATTTTTAAAAATTGAAACCAGGAACTTGTGCCCATCTCAAAACACCTTCCAACAAAATCCAAGCTGGATGTTTCACAGGCATGAGCTGTGTTCAGATAGTTTCCGATTTCAAGGCCTTTTCCAAAAACTATAACAGGTTTTACATAGACAAACATGTGAAGTCTTCCACTGAGGGATGTGAGTCCTTTAGACTCCTCATTCTTCGGACCTTAACATTTCACTTTGGCCATATCTAATAAATAGTTTCGACAGGTGCCTCGCTCCTGCCCGCATATCCTGTAGTGTAGGGATTTACTGTGGCTGCCTTTCACTTTGTAGCTGTCTCTCTTGGAAGAGGGTTGCAGGTGCAAGTTACACCCTGAAAGCTTTTGCGGTATAGACAGTCTGTCACTCCTCACAGCTTGCCCTTCGAGAGACTGACAGAGAATGGCCTTCCTGTGGGAGAGGCAGGCAGCCCCATTTCTCAGAGGTTTAGTCCTACTAATACAAAGGCATGGGATTTATGTAGCAAGGATGTTATTTATTTTAAAGCTAGGGGAAATGTTTTTTTATTAGAGTTGACAAAGTAGCGTGATTTGTATCTGATCTTTCACATTTAACAGTTGCTTGGAAAAGATGCTAATTAATGAAGAGGAGCAGCGACTCTTGGTGTATTTTTCACAGATTGGTGCTTTCTAAATAGAAATTGAAAGTAACTCCTAGCACTGCATGGGTTTGCTATTGGAAAAGTAAGGATCTCCTGGTGCAGACACGGTTGCTCGTGGACTTACACCCTGGTACTGGAGGGGAATTTGGTCAGATTTTACAACCTCTGTTTAAAGAGTAGACAGCTGAACTCACGCCACACCCCACTCATAAAATGTCACGGAGGAGGAAGGCGCATCAGAGGGAAGGACCCTGTGCAGGATGGACACAGTTACGTGTGGTTAAACTGCCCCACGACTCCTTACCGATCCCTTACCCAGGAAGCAGCCTGCATGTGAGGAGTGGAAAGAGCATTCAGGGCCTCCAGTGACAGTGTCTAACCAAAATGGGTCGGTGCCAGGCACATTAGCATGTTCAAAGCCGACACCACCATGCTTGTGGCTTTTCTGGGGGTGACAAAACCAAAGGAAAGAAATTCCAAATTCTCCAGCCCCAACGAAAGATGACTGATCACCAGAGGCAAGCAAGCGTGCTACATGGAGCCTTCCTCCTATGAAGATGTTAACATAGCTCACTAGGTTTCCAGTTTCTTTGCGATATGTTAATAGAACAAACTTATCATGATCTGATGCCTTCTTATTTTTTAAAGTGCTGAATTGTTTGGGGTATCAAGAATATTATGTAATAAAAACTTGTTGACCATAATTTTTCTTGTTGGCTCTTTGGGAAGCAGTAGCTGATCTGACTTTTCATAAGCTGAGCCTCCCTGTCTTTCTTGCTTCGCAGAGCAATGCTGGTCATCTCTGTGCTGCTTCCATGTTGTCTGCTGTCATTTTTGGCATTTGCAAATTGCTCAGGGCTCATTTGAAAAGCAGCTTACTTCAGTGATGTTCTAACGGTCTCAAGTTCTTGCCTGAAACAGCCTTAGGACAATCCAGAACATTCCCAGGCCCCACTAGAACAAATTTTAAGTGGTCAGACGTTTAGTTTTTAAAAGTCCAGACTGCAACATTCACACATTCAGAAATTAAATTATTCATTTAGCCTATATGATAAAGTGAGTTGATTCCATTTCACTCATTCCAGAAGAAAGAGTTCATGTTTATAGTAGCTTTTTGCTTTCAACCCAACTAGCTGTGGTTCTTATTATTTAAAGCTGGTAGTCATATTCGTTTACTTGGTGTTTGCTTTGTGTGCTTGCTGTGGAAATACACAGTCCCACTGCCAAACATTTCTTTCAGCTTCAAACACTCCAGAGTGAGAATTCGAACCTCAGGAAACAGGCCACAACCAATGTATATCAGGTGCAAACTGGTTCTGAGTACCCAGACCCTTCCAACCACTCTTCCTTAAAGCGACGGCCGTCCGCCCGGGGCAGTAGGCCCATGTCCATGTACGAGACGGGATCAGGTCAGAAACCTTATCTCCCAATGGGAGAAGCAAACCACCCCGAGGAGAGTAGGACAAGACTCCAGCCCTTCCCCACGCACGTAAGTAACACCACCGGCCCTTCTGCTGCCTACTCTGTGCCACCTGACTGCTCCCCTCCCTCCTCTGAACCCACAGATCCCCATGCCTGCACTTTGCCAAGCTGGGCTTTGAGAGTCACCCTTGTGTTTGCTGTGTTAACATCCATCTGTGTTTGCGGTGTTCCCACAAGCACATCGGGCCCCAGGCTGAAAGTTTTCTGGCCAAGTAGGGATTCTGGCTCCTGTTCAACTCCCACTCCCTTTTCCTCCCCCATTTCCATGAGATATTTTCCAGCCAGATCCTGTTGGGACTTTTTGTGTAAAGCTTCCTTCCCCACTTCCAAAAACAAAAGCAAATTGTACATGCCACTAGCAGGAGCGCCATCTTCTTCGAGGTAAACAGATGTGCCCCTTTAGGAACTGGAGCCGTTAGGACCCATTGTGCCTTTATGGCTGCTCCCATGTGAGCAGATGGCACCTGTGGCCCAGCACACATAGCAAATCCAGAGGGCTCAGACTCTGCAGCCGGTCCCCTGGCTCAGTGTGTCACTGTGCCTGCTGTGTGCTGTTAGCCTCCTCTGCCTCCCCTTCCTAGAGGAAGCATGGTTTTATCATTTACTAAAAATGAAGTACAAGAACTCTATGTCCACCTTATAAAGGTTGAATTCCAAAGACTGTATTCTGTAGCAGGGGTTTAACAATTGTATTTTACAATAAGTATTGTGTTGGAGGTTTTCAAGTATTATATGTCTTTTGGATACATTTATTTTTAAAAATCTATGTTTTAACAAAAATGCTACTTACAGACTGTGTTTATCCTTTTGAGTGTGAAGTTAGTATTTCTTCAGTCAAACCGTATAAGAGTTGGAAAAAAATTCTCGGATAAATGCAAAGTAAAGGATATAGTCTAAGCCGGGCGTGGTGGCGCACGGCTATAATCCCAGCACTTCGGAGGCTGAGACAGGAGGATCACAGGTTCGAGGACAGCCTCAGCAAGTAGTGAGACTCTCATCAACCTAGCGAGACCCTGTTTCCAAATAAATAAAATCGGGCTGGGGGTGTAGCTCAAAGGTAGAATGCCCAGTACCACACACACACACAAAAAAAAAATGATATAGTGTAGTAAGTTCAACCCTAGTTTAATTTTGTCAGACTTTAGAGTGGTAAGGTTGCAATGCTGTTACATTTCATTGGGAGTCTATTACTTTGATTTCTTTTTAAGTTGTTTGGGTTTGAAGCTCTAAGGCAGTTGATTTGATACATATGGTATAATGGGAATGCTATTGAACTAAGAATCTTACTACTGTATAACTGAAAAAAATTTAGGAAAAGCAACCCTTGTTAGCTTTTATGGTGCACATTTTTACTTTAGAAAAATTTAGAATGTAAAGGTATCCTATTTCAAAAGTTTTATCATTGTAGTACTAAAGGCTAGAGTGATGGCATTATGCCAACTTATCATTTGTATAGTTTCTCATTCCATCTTATCAGTCCTGATTGAAAAACAATATTCATTTTAGGTTTACCCTTTAAAAATTACTATTGGCAAATTTAATACATATTAAGGTGTTAATCTTTTCCCGTATGGAAAAATAGCCTTTCAAGTTTAGAGTGATTTCAGGGAAATAACCCACCAAGGGACTAAACGTCTCTGGGGCTGTCAGTGGGTTCCTGTCACGAGCTGTCCCTGAGATTTCAGGACTCACTCCACATAGTATATTGTTTTCTAGGATTCTCTTCCTGAAGCCTGGGTAGGTGGTTGGGGTTTTGTTTGTTTTGTATTTTCCCGAGTGTGTTTCTTTTCCACTTCCAGATCGGGAGGAGTGCGCTTGTGACCTCCTCTTCATCTCTGCCTTCCTTCCCCTCCACACTTTCCTGGTCGAGGGACGAGAGCACCCGAAGGGTTAAGTACACTCTGAATGGTCTGCTCTGGAGGAAGGGCAGTGCTCCTGGGTGCTTTGTGCTTGGGCGCTGGCCCTCCTGTCCCTGTCCCTCGCTAACCGCCCTCTGTCCTGCATGAGGCGGCGCTTCCCTTCTGGTTTCTCAAAGCACAGCGGGCACGCACACTTGTGCATACGCACATTCACACAGACCTGTAGAGAGCGGGCTCCTTTTTGTCTAACTCCATGTTGCTCATTTTCACATCATATTTAATAAAGTTCACAAATCACCCTGTAACATTTATTCTGAGCATACTGTCTCTTTAAACAATCAGAAAAATTAGCTGGTTGCTGGTTAGAAATTGTAATAGAGCACATCTGTCCAATTAATTCAAAGCTATAGTTGTCAGATTAAAACTGTGCTTTCGGGGCCAGGCATGGTGGTGCACACCTATAATCCCAATACTTTAGAGGCTGAAACAGGAGGATCACAGGTTCCAGGCCAGTGCATGGTAACTTAGTGAGACCCTGTATCAAAATAAAATAGGGCTGAGGTGTAGCTCAGAGGTAGAACTCCCCTGGGTTCAATCCCCAGTACCAAAAAAAAAAAAAAACTTATATTTGGACTAGCACTAAAACATCATATTTTTTTAAGCTGCTGACATATTTTATCATATTTCACATCAGCACCATACTTAACAAACCAAGGTTTTATAGTGGAGGGGTGCCGGCAGCTATTAGTGTAAAGCTGTTCACTTGTATTGGTTGTTGAGACCTAGCCTGCTGGTGTATGATTTACATTCTCAAGAGCAGTACATGACCCAGATGAGCTCTTTGCAGAGTAGCCAGGCAAAAGGCATTCATTAAGCATCTCCTTATACCCAGCCTTTTGGTAAATCAAAGGGTCCTAAGGATTTAGGTGGTATAGTACCTGTTCCCAAAGGCACTGTCAATTTAAAAACAAAAAGCTGCATGCACTAAGAGAACATGACTGCATGTATTCACCCTGGGAAAGCCAGGGAGAGAGTTTGACTTTGAAGTCCTGCCCAGGTCCTGGCTCAGTCTTTTCTTAATGAAGGGAGGGGGGAAAGTGACTGTGGGTGAGGGACCACCTTTATAGAGCAGTGGAATTTGCACTGGGCCTTGTCTATTCCCCCATACCAGGAATGATGGAGCGTCCTTCTGTCCTCTGCCAATGGCACATGGCTAGCCAAGGCCCTTTGGGATTCCTTTCTGCTCTTTTGCAGTAATCTGTTTTTAAAAATTCTTGATGTATGGTACTTAGAGTCTTCTGTGTAGTCCTGAAATTGAACTATAATGTTTTCATTACAATATTCCAGCTAAACTAAAAGGATAGCAAAATAGTAATGAAATATTCCATTTGAAATTGTATTAATAGGAGTCAGACCTTTTTATTTTTGGCACTGAGGACTGAACCCAGGGGCATTCTACCTCCGAGCTACACCCCCAGCCCTATTTTTTATTCTTTACTTTGAAACAGGGTCTAAGTTGCGGAGGGCCTCACTAAGTAGCTGAGGCTGGCCGAGAACCTGGATCCTCCGGTCTCAGCCTCCCAAGTACTGGGATTACAAGCGTGCGCCACCACGCCCAGCGTAGTCAACCCTTTTTTGTCCACTGTGAAATTTTGTGGGTTTAAGAAAAATGTTTTGGGGAGCTGGGGATGTAGCTCAGTGGCTTACCTAGCATACACACACACACACACACACACACACACACACACACACACACAAATATTTTTGGTAGCCTCAAATATTGCAAGGACTACTTGCTGAGATAGTTTTATACAAAATTAATTGCTGAGTCATTTAAACTGATCACCCTGGTTGTTCCTGACAGCTTCATCAGGGGTTTAGATTTTTATGACGTGTCTGTATTCAGAGAATACTGCAAATCTATTAAGTAAACTGAACCAGCACCAGCTATCCAGTAACTTTTCTATTAACAGCTTTGAGAGAGCAGCACTTTTAACCAATAGCTCTTGGCTCTGCATGTTCACAATAATTTTCATCAAATTAAATGCTGGGTCCATTGAAATCCTCTATGCTTGTGTTGACACCGGTGAAGGATGCGATGTGTAAGTAACTGATTTCCTGAGGGCTGTTTCCATGCTTGAGGGACATTTCCTGAGCACTTTAAGTGGGCATATGAGTCGTGACTTCTAAAATGTTTAAATGAAACTTGGTACTTTTTATCATTGCAGGTAATGCATTTGATTTGTAGCTATCAAATTCATATCAAGGAAGTAAAAAAGCCCCATTATAAAAATGTGGAATTTTCTGGATTTAATTTTATTTTCTAGATTTTTCCTCACTAGATCAGCTTGCACTTTCCAGTATAATTAAGTTCAGTTTTTATCTATTTATATATGTGTGTGTATGTATATAAACTAAAGGAAAATTAATGTAAAGGTTAGTCATTCATTCCCTGTGAAAGGTAAGAAGGGTTGGGAGTTGTTTTGGTTGTCTGAGATCCTGTCCAAAGCCCCTGGTTTTACTGTCCCCTGCACTGGATACGGTGCCACCTTCAGTCTTCCATCCAGACTGCTAGCAGCCAGCCATCCTCTGACTCGTTCATAAAGCCAGATCAAAACGGGGCTGCAGGTGGAGCAGAACTCTTACAGGTAGGAGATGCAAACAAAGGGAGCTCAAAAGTTTAGCAGAAGCCGGGCATGGTGGCTGGCGCAAGCTTGTAATCTTAGTACTTGGGAGGCTGAGGCAAGAGGATCGCAGGTTCGAGGCCAGTCTCAGCAATTTAGTGAGACCCTGTTTCAAAATAAAAAATAAAATAGATCTGGGGGTGTAGCTCAGAAGTAGAATGCCCCTGGATTCAATCCCCAGTACTAACAAAAAACAAAACAAAAGTTTAGCAGATTTTACAAGATTTAGCTTTATGGACTCCCTGAGTGGTTCTAGGCCAACATTTTTTTTTTTTTTTTTTTTTTTT